>JAQIXW010001329.1:0-20021 GCA_034700685.1 Willowsia buskii | reverse complement strand
TGAGAAATCGCCCTCGAAAGCTCATCCACCTGAGAAACGGCACACAAAAGCTCTTCCACCTGGGAAATCACCTCCAAAACCTAATATTCCTGAGAAACCACCCACAAAAACTCTTTCACCTGGGAAAACACTTCCAGAAGTTTCTCCGCCTGAGAAATCACCCACAAAAGTTCATGCGTCTGAGAAGTTATCTACGAAAACTTGCTCACCTGGAAAGTCTTCATTCAAATCCATTGTGCGTGAAAAGTCCCCGATAAAAATCTCTTCATCTGACAAGCCTGCTACAAAACTGCCATCATCTGAAACGTTGCCAAAGTCAACGCTACGTGATAAGTCGCCATCAAAATCAGGGCCGCGTGATAAGTCCCCACCAAAATCAGGGCCGCTTGATAAGTCGCCATCAAAATCAGGGCCGCGTGACAAGTCGCCATCAAAATCAGGGCCGCGTGACAAGTCACCACCAAAATCAGGGCCGCGTGATAAGTCGCCAACAAAATCAGAACCGCGTGACACGTTATCATCAAAATCAGAGCGCCGAGATAAATCACCATCGAAAACTCTACCATCTGAGAAATCTCCAGCAAACCCACTTCCACCTGAAAAATCTGCAGCTCTAATCCCATCACATCCAGATGAGAAAAAGATAAAGTCAATGTCGTCAATTGAAAAATTGGTTACCTGCTTGACTCAAATTAGGAGCACTCAGTCAACGACAAACAAAATTAAAACATCAACTGCTCAAGCGGAAAAACAAGTGGAAGGAAAGAGTGTGCCTCCAGTCAAAGATTTAAAACAAACTAAGCCACTTGCGGAAGAACAAGTAGAAATTAATGTAGAAGTCACATCATCCAGTGAAAAGAATAAGGAACCTAGTTCGTCTCCCACTATAAAAGAAACTGAGACTACATCCGCAACACTTCCACCGGAGGAGAGAAAACAATCTGCTGCTTTAGACAATGAAAATAAATCTAACTCTGAGAATGTTAATGAAAACAATAATCTAACGGAAAATGTAAATGAGGAAGGAATCGAACTGATATCTGCAGAAGATATACCAGCTGAAAAATCTGTGACTGACATTGCTACGGTTGAAGACGTAAATATCTCCGTGTCTCTTGAAAAAGGATTGGAAGCTGACAAGTCTGTTGAAGAGAGGATTGGTAATACGGACGAGCAAGTCAACGACAAATCTGCTGAACAGACTTTAGCTGTTGTGGATGCTGAAACAAATCAATCAAAAGAACAATCTCATCCTGAAATACCAGAGTTGTGCAGAGAACAAGAAAAAACAACAGAAGAAGAAAATCTGACGAGTGAGCATATCAAAAATGTAAGTGAGGTGGTGCCAATTCCAGACGAAGGAGCAGCAAAAACTGTTGAAGAGGATGTGTCGCCGCATTCTGAAACCGTCGATGTTGAAAACTCCGGACCATCTAGTCCATGCAATGTAGTTGATTTTACATCACCTCCACCAACGCCAGCCGATGCTGATGACAGCATTGATTCTTCCTCTCCTGAGATCATAGGTGCAAGAAGAAAGTCGCCCACACCAGATCGAATAATGTTAAAAAAGAAAAATGTCATTGAGTCAAGCAGTGATGATGGAGACCATCGACGGGAAGATGCAGATACAACTGATGACACGACTCCAGAGAGAAAGAAAAGTAGTGATGATGAGCCAATGGGAAGTAAAAAAGGCGTACGTTTTGCACCGCATAATCCAAGCATTGAAAGAAAGCGAGATCAAGACGATTATAGATCTGGAAAATTCGGGGAATTTGAAATGGAACGTCAAAGAAAAAAGGATAAGCGAAAAGGTAGTAGAGATAAGTCAGGGAAAAGCGAATATTTGGAAGACTTCTGGAAGGAAAAGCAACTCTGCGGTTCGTTTCGGTAAGTCCAAATTACAAGACCTATACTTTTATAATGTCGTATTCCTCTACAGTATATACGCAAGTGATCGTGCAACAGCACATGAGCCCATTCCCCACGTGCATGCAAACGCAAGTATAGATGGGTATCACAAACAAACCTGAACTTCAGTCTTGCACAATCACTTGCACACAAATACTGCTGAGATAATATTTCCATTGAATGTAATTAAAATCAGATTAGCTAATGGATATATCCTTTTGTAAATTAGAATCCCTAGAAAGACATCAACAACAAGCAGGAAAAATGAAACACGCACTGTGGTGACACCTTTAACCGCCGTCGATGTACCCAAAGAAAAAATGCAGTTTGAAAGATTCAGAAAGGGACTATCGGACAAGGACAAGATAGAAAAGAAGGAGAGAGGAGAATGGACTCATAGGAATCGAGATTTCCACAACGAATTTAGAGGTGGAGCCGATCAAAAATTTGGAAACAACCGAATCAACAGGGAAGCAGGACTAGGAGCATTTGATCGAAACAGAATACGAGATGATGGTAGAATAGTTCTGCTTGCTCCAGACGGAAAGAAAGGAGGAGAGGAAACTGCTGATAATTCCACGCATGTAGGTGCTGAAGCTGGAAGAGATTCCCCGGAACCTGAACCTGCTTGGGCTGATGATGGAGAGGAGCCATGTGGCGGAGTAAGCCCTGATGCTGATAATGAAGAAAATGAAGCGGCTGCCAATGCTGAAAATAATGAAACCGAAAAAAGTACTGATGCACTAGCACTGAAAAGCAAAATTTCACTGGAAAAAATTAAGACAGAACCGATAGACGAAATAGACAACGGACAAAATGTTGACGAAGATCGTGATGATGAAGATATGAAAAATCCGGAAATACCATTGAAAAAGATAGTTGTTAATGCATTTTCTATTGGCGCGTGTATGCTGCTAGTGGAAAACCCTAAACCTGATCTTCCTGACGTTGAAGAAGAGAAGAATCTGGCTGAAGCTACTATGATCAAAGTGGCATGGTTTTTTAGTAAATCTGAGCCCGAGAATCTAATAGAGGAAGGAGGTGGGGATGATTGGTATAGAACGGTGAATTTGGAAGAAAGTGACGATGATGGTGCTGAAGATGATGACTGCAGCTTCCACGAACTGCTCAAATTCACACAATCAGAAGAGGAAGAAATTTTCCTGAGCTTACCAAGGGAGAAGCAGAAAGGGAGAAGTAATGAGACCACCGACGAATCTTGCGTAAGTAAATAATTTTGACCAAATTCATAATTCATCTATGATTCGAGATTGTATGAATTTTGGGTATAGTGTTAACTTTGAGCTTCATGGTACATATTGCAAAACATTGTGTTGAGTTGTGACTGCAAACACTCCATGTGCAAATTGATGTTGTTTTTACAGGTTTCCTTTTCCAATTTCTTAAAAAATGGTGAGTACTTACACATGAAGCTCGTTTTCTTTCTTTCCAGGGACGACAATTACTTGTGTCTGAGTACCGGTCTGGTCCTGGTGACAAGTTTTCGAGCATTTTTCAGCTTAGAGGGTTGGTCGATACAAGCATATACGATAAGGAAAATTTTCAGGTAGGTAGAATGCACTTTCACATTAACATTTACTCGACCAACAAATATTCTACAAACAAAGAGCATAGTGGTAAAACCTCAAAGGGGGTTCAACTTACGTGTACTTAAATTGATAAGGGTTTGGTATTCATTTCCTAGGCACGGTGTAATTTGTGTGACTTCTTGGTTATTGGGAAACACCAACTAGCTACTCACGTTTTGAGTGATACACACATAGAGAAAATGTCCAAAGCTGGTAATTCTTTTTTCTTTATAACAGACCTTGAGTCATATATTATTTTGCTTCAATCGTCTGATCAATTAAGTTTCTCGAATATTACACACAACAGTTTAAAGACATTATAATAATATGATATATGTATTTTGTTAGGACTGGATAACTTAAAAGCTAGTGAAGGCAAAACTGCAGAAAAGGACACAGAAAAGACAAAAGAGGATAAGAAACCAGAAACTACTAAAAATGATGATAATCAGAAAGTAGCTCATGCAGAATTGTCATCTTCCGAGAAGAAAGATAAAAAACGCGATGATGACCGTAAAGATAAGAAGCAGAAAGAAGATAAACAGAATGAAAAAAAGAGAAAGCGATCAAAAGACGGATCATCGCCAGAAAGATCTAAAGAGGAGTCTGGGGCAGAAATTGGAACTACTTCAACAGGTAAAAAACAAACTAAAGGTTTCTTTGTTTCATAAATTTCATGCATGATACATGCTTAAAAACAGAGTCCATTAACGCGTTTGTTTGCATGTATGAACGGATTTAGGATTGCCGATAAAAATACCAGCAGGTGCCATACCAGACAAGGATAAGAGAAAGGAGTCAAGGGATAAGCGCTCACGATCACGATCTCCACGTCACAAACGAAATCGATCTCGATCACCTCGACATCAAAAAGGAAGAGAAAGGTCACCAAGAAGAAGATCCAGATCACGGTCTCCTCACGGCGGCAGCAGTAGTCGACGACGCAGGAGTAGGTCAAGATCACGTGACCGAACTAGGGACCGAGTACGCGAACCAGTTGTAAGAATCTCCAGGTCTCCCGCGAAACTTCGTCGTCGTTCAACTAGTACTGAGAGGGTTGAGAAATTTTTGGCAAAGACCCAGCGCAGATCCCGGTCACCCTCAAATGGATATCGTAAACGTCACCGTCCCGTGTCGCCGCCTCCTAAATCTGGTGTGCTACCGAAGAAGACAAACAAGGAATTTCATGAAAAGATGGCACTAACTATGGAAGGAAAGTGGACAGATGAGTTGGAGACAAAATGGAAAATGATGGAAGCAGAGGAAGCAATGTATGTTTCTAAAATTGGCTTGATAATTTTCCATTTTCCATCATTTAAAGTACATTGTCATGCATTGAAAATGTTTACCCTTAGTTTCATGGAGCAATTTGGAGAAAAGAGTGAAAAATTAAAGACAACGCCTGAAAGTCACCCTAATTATGGTGAAGAGTGGACTGCGTTTTGGGAACGTCGTTTTCAAGAAATAGAGGACGAAGGAAAGGACCCTGAAAATCACGATTTCGTTCCTGAGTGGAAAGAATTTTGGAATAAAAGACTGAGGGAGCTTTTGAATAAGGAGTACGAAGATGGAATGTAAGAACTGAATAATTTTATAGAATAATAGCAAATGGCTAAATGTTGACCAATCTTCTATGTAAAGCATCAATTCGTTTCAACCTATTTATTTGCAGTAAAGACATCAAGCTTCGAAATGGACTGGACATTGACACTTTGCAAAAACTCCGAAACACACAGCCGGAGCCAGTAGTTCAGATAACACCAGAACCCAGTCTTGTTCCACTGCCAGTCCCTAGACCGGTTCCTCCTCCTTGCATGCCGATGGGTGTTCCACCTCCCCAACTTTTTATACCACAGGTGCCCTCAATTACTGGCACTATCACACCTTCATCTAAAAGTGTTTCTGAGATGGGTGACGATATGATAGCTAGAGCAATGTCTATTTCCGATGGAGGAGATGCCCCATCAGGTAGCAAATTTTTCCTCATATTACTATTGTATGTATTTATGCATGCCAAAACATGTTATTCAACTTTTAATTTTTATACTCATCTTTGCTTTCTTACATATTAATTAGGGTCAACTAGAAATACGGCACCTGCTGTTCCATCTCCAACTGTTACAACTGTTGATATTATGTCCACGTGGGAAAAGTTAAAGTCAGGAGGAGTCCCTACGAAGCAGTCAAACACCAGTGGTCCTGGCCTTCCACCTGCAGCACAACAGTCATTGCGTTCACTCTCTGTGACAAAGAGTGTGGACGAAAGGTCTATTGCTGACTCAGCTGCTAGTATTGATAGTTATTCGTTTGTGGGTGGAATGGATGTGGTTCAATTATTGCATTGTATGACCAAGTTAGAAGATCAGTTGAGTTTTTTCGCTGACAAGGTTAAGGAATATTTCAAGAAGGCGGAAGAGATGGACTTGAAAAAACGAAACAAGTCGTACACTCTATTGACTGACGAAGACTTTGTGGCTATGTTATTTCAAATTCATGATCGATTTATGGCAATGGTACATGAGAGAATAAGTTTGTTTTAATTTAAGTTAATTTTAAAAAAACTGGGAGAAATTCAAGTTTTCTTTTTTACTTGTTGTTTCAGATACGAGCACGTATACTTCCAAAAGACGTCTTGGACAATTTAAATCGTACTGTTTACTATCTAAAAGGCCTTTTGGAGCATCCTGATTGTCAGAAACGCAAACCAAAAATTCTGAATCCGCCCGAAATTCCTCCACCAAAAGAAGACATTATTCAGCCAACCAAACCTATCAATGTCAATGATACATTCACAAGGCCAACGCCAACGGCATCCTCTTCTTCTCACGCTAAAAATCCTTTGCGAAGCCTTCCTGATAGAAAGAAGAAGGAAATTGCCATGCTTTTAACGGATTTCTTAATGAATATGGGTAGGGACGACCTGTCTGATACAGAACTGAAGGAATTTGTTCGGAAAATGTTACAAAAGCCTAAGTCGGAGTCGCCAAGTGGTGTCAGTAATTCTGCCAGAAACTCTGCACCAAGCACACCTGGCCGAGGGGTAGACATGCAAAGTCATAATCAAAACAGGGACTCGGATTCTAGCGTCCGCTCCATCCGATTTGGTGAAAGTAGCGAACTGGATCCGTGGCGCCTTCCAGAACGGAACGTCACTAGACTGTTTTCAGTAGCTAGTTTTCATGCCGAAGGAACTGCAGTACCTGAATTACCCAATGTTGTTCCGTATGTAGAATTTTAATGTGCACGATTAATAATTTATTCTATCCATTCCGTAATTACATACAAGTGCATGACAGATTAACTTTCCTATTGGTTTTAGACATTTTCGCAACCCCACCGGTGGTGGTGGAGGTATAAGATATGGTAGCGGTGGGGAAGGAGGCAGTGGTGGTGGCTGGGGGCGAGAACAAAATTTTCTAGCAAATGACCGTGATTATATGAGCTCAAGTTCGTCCGGAACCGGAAGACATTCCCCATTCAGTAGAAGAGACTTTAGTGGGAATCCTATTTCTGCCAACCCATACCGTGATAAGGTCTAGTGAAAAATACTTGAAATCCTCGCTATTACAAATTACGCTAAGCTAGTATCAATCTTCTTGTATGAAGACTTTAATTTCTTTTCTGATGTTTTATTAGTACGAGTGTAGATTTTTGATTTAGAAAAGTGTTTATTAGTAAAGAAAGTTGATTTGATAATGCAATGTAAATATTGATAATAAAATATAATGCAGCGTTTTACGACGGTATATTTTGCTTGCGAACTGATTAACTTCTTACATGTATTGGCCTTTGACCAAAAATTATATGTGTAGGTGAAATATGCATAGAGAATAGGGAAGATTTATATTTATGAAGGTGATAATCAAAATGTTGAAACATTTTTATGCTAATTCTGAAAGCTATATAACCACTATTGAATAAAATATTTAAAATATTTGAAAACGGAATTCGAGCGTTGTGTTACAAATTATTTATCATTATCCTTCCACTGTTTAAATTTAGTTTTTTTTGTTTTTATTCTTGGACCATTGTAGGCCCCTCTGGCACAAGGTTCATCCCGTCGCCCTTCACACACAAGAGAAAATATCGAGGGGCAAATGCCGGTTGTGACAGTTGGCACAACTAGCATGCTTCTAGAAGTAAAGAGGAAACTGGATGAAGCAAAGAGAGCTCCGGAAATTCAAATGACGCAGCTAACCAAGTACAAAACAACGAGACGAGAAACTATCAATGTAAAACTTGATCCTGAAATGGGGTTAGTAAATGAAGAAATAAAATATGAAAATGTTCGCCCGGGGGAACATGGTCAAGTTAGAGAGAATGCTAGGGAGAGACTTTCCAGACGAGAAAGTAGGGAACAAGAAACCGCTCATGTGAACCCCGATCGACCAAATCTTCCACCTGGAATATTAAATATGATAATGAGGGAGAAAAACTTGAGATTACGGCAGGAATCAGTGGAAATTAGGGAGGTGGTACCAGACATGGAAGAGTCACAATATTACAGACGGCAAACCAAGAAAAAGAGAAGAAAGAGAGACCGAGCGAGAGAACATAAAAACAGCAGTACACCTTCATCTGACGAGTCAGATTTAGATGAAAGAGTATATGCTCGGGATCGAGGGAAGGAACGCCGTAGGAGAAGGGAGAGAAAGAAGAAAAGGAATGACAAAAGCAGCAAAGAAAGTTCAGAGTCTCACGAGCGATCCGACAGAAGGGAAAGACGAAGACACAGTGCTAGTAGAAGAAGTAAATCTCCGCCACAGGGTAACAAGCGTAGAGATAGCAAGCGAAGAAGTCGCTCATCTTCACTGGTTAAGAGGAAATCAAGCAGGGTTAGGAGAAGTCGTTCAGGATCAATCGAACGAGCAAGAAGCCGGCATGGTAGTTCTCGATCGTATGAAAGGCACAGGAGAGAAAGTCGTCACGCAATAAGTCGATCTCAAACACCAGACAGATCTTGCAGAAGAGAAAGCCGTCACCGACATCGTAGTGGGGACAAGCAATCCAATTCCGACAGCTCTCCTATAGTTGTGAAAGCAATCACGAGAAGAGTACCATCTCGGAGGGAGGGGAGTGATGAGGAAAATACTCGGAGAGGACGTAGACGAAGCCAATCATCAGTTAAACCTGAAATGTTTGAAAATATACAAGATACTGCAACAGAACCTGTGGCAAGACGCAGAGCACCACCTCGGGACAGCGAGTTGAGGTAGCTAAAACCGAAACAAGCTTGCCAACTATTTTATAAGCATGGTAATCATAAATATACGATTTACTAAACTAGGTGTACCTTTTTAAACTTTTCAGTGAGGGTGAAATGTGGGAGTTGTCCCCGGAAGTTCCTCCGCAAGTGTCTTCGTCACATCTCAGAGATGATAGTTTGACCTCAGAAAGAATGCCCTTTCGCAGACATTCGCATAATTTCTACATGCATGCACCATCTCCACCGGTATCGGTAAATAGTGGAAGTAGTGGCTACAGAAGAACAAAACAGCGACCTCAAGTAACAACCGTCAGCGTGCCAAATCGTTCTAAAATGATGCCACAAGCAGAAAACTGGTAAAATCGCAATCACATTACCAAACGTATGCATGTACCATTTACTAAAATATATATATTCTGTCAACAAAGTGTTTGTGTTGATTTTAGGGATACGCTGTCCGAAGTTTCTAGTCTCGGAGAAGATAAGAAGAAGGCTCCCGTGACAAACTCCTTTAGTGCCAAGTTTTTTCAAAAAATCCAAGAAATCGCTGCACAGAAGGCAAAAGTTACATCGGTCTCTAAAACGTAAGTTCAAACTTTGCCTGCTATACGTTATGTCCTATTTGTGAACATTTGCTTGATGCTTAACCATTTCTTGATAAGTTTGCAAAAATATTCAAAACGGTTTATGATACGATTTGTTTCGTAAATACGCACAGGTTCTGGACACAGAACGACGATGATGGAAAGTCGCTAAGCTCTATAAGCAGCCACGACTTGTCACCAACCAAAAAGCCTCCTGCTGTGAGTGTAGCTCCTTCAACGATCTCAACGATTCCAATATCTACTTACTCAGAAGCACCAGAAGCACCATCAGCAGCTGCACCGATTATTAAGGGGTCGCGAAATTATCGTGTGTCAAGTGCGTCCATCGGCCATGACAATGACCATGACAGGGAACCGGGTGAACTCTCTAGCTCAAGTGCGGAACTTGAAGAAATCTAATGTGTGGCTCAAATAATCTAATCATAATACATGCATAATTCTAATGAGTTGTTAAGCACTAAAGAACTTAATATAGTTTGACAGTCTATTTAGCATTTATAACAAAACACGACGAAAAGTAACTATAATTTTTTATCGAATGTCGATGAAATTTTGGAGAGAACCTTAAAATTTTTGAATACGCTTATTAGATACACATTTAAGCTTGTGTAAATAAGTAGTAGTATCTAGTAGGTTTAGAATGTGTTTTAGATTTTTAGTTACAGCTTATATTGTAGCAACTGTTCAAATCTAGGATAACGAACGATACCAATTATATGATTGCAAATGACACTGATATGATAAAAAAAATATGAACTGACCCTTGAATACTCAATACAAACTTGTTATGTTAGAAATAATTAGTGTGTTTAGTATTGTATTTAGGTAATGTATCATGTATTGTTGTTGCATGGGTTGGATGGATATTTTGGATATGATTTTGACAGGAATTCCAAAAAATAAACATTTCTAAACAATTATCAAGTCATTTTGTGTAACGTTTATTTTTCAGACACAATAAGAAAGAAGCTGGTTTTATTTCTTTAAATTATCGTAATGTAAATTGATACACTTCATAACAAATGCTTTTGAAGATGGAATATAGTTAATTAAATATAGATTGGTTAATTTATTGGCTAACATATTATAAATATACATTTACTCACTCTTGTCCTTCTCCCTGATGTGAAGGAATACACACGAGAGGAGGCAAACGCCAATCATCATGGAGAAGGCACTAGCGTAGTATGGAAAAGCTCCAGGAATGAATCTCTCATATTGAGTGTGTTGAAGTGGGCGGACTGAGACCTACAAAAATTAGTCAGAAATTTGGGATTAGATTTAGCAATACACATTAAATAAAAATAAAGCATCTAAAATTTCGTATTTTGCAAGCTTACTTGAGTGGCGCTAGTGACAAAAGTGTATCCCTTTCTGTGATAATCGATTTTAAATTGGAACACGCCATAAACATCCGGAATTGTGAAACGGGCTTCATACAAACCAGAGGTGCCAGGAATGCGTTTCATTGATGTACGGACGAAAGGATCAATCCGCACAAATTCCAATTGAACATCATCAGAAACATATCCAGTCCAAATACCATCCTTCAATTCTTCAATCACAGCACGATAGACAACGTTCTCGGTAATGGTGTATTCCGAAGGGGGGCTGGATTCGCCGACCTTGTTGTGTGTGATATTGCTCAAACGTAGAACTCCATTTTCCTTGAACACCCAGTCGCTGAGAGACTTGGCCAACGCCTCATTTCCAGATTTTTCATAAAGTTTACCTCCTGGCCGTTGTGCTCCCTGAGAGTAGAATTTGTCCGAAAAGAAATCCAACGAGCCAGAAAAGACAACTCGGGCATTATTTCTAGCTTGCAATGCTGCCAACAAGACGGTGTTACGTCCTACGGTATGGGGGTACTGTGTACATTTCAAAAGTAAAATTAAGTATAAACGGTTTATTTTGGATGGAAAAAATTTGGATGATTCTAGATATTTTAAATGAGGTACCTACCTCAGTAACTGGCTTAGTTGGATCATAAGAGTAAGCTGTAGAAGCAGCCACCAAAACCTCCAAGACAAGGGGATTCTCAGGATCCACTAGCAAGCTAGAGCCCTCATACAGCAACGGAGCCACAACATCCTTTCCAACAATGATTGGAGCGTCCACAAGGTTCTTTGGGTCGACAACAATGAGTGTGTGCTGCAGAAACATATACATACATTAGATTTTTGGAAGCCTTACATTTCTTAAGTCGTGGGATGCGCCATGAAAGGATTAATTTTATTTATGAAGCATACCTTTCCTTCGTCGTTATTTGCGTCATAATTCAAATGGTCAATAACATTTGACCCAGCATCGTCCAACTCAACTCCAAATTCGGCAGCCAAGTCCCTAATGGCGTCTCCAGCTGCAGGACTGCCGGCAGCCAAGACATTACCACCAGCGTCTACAAATTCTGCGATGGCTTCAGGACTCAAGTCGCCTCCAAGCTCGTCCGTTCCGGGAGCAAATACGATCAAATTTTGGTATAGCCAAACACCATATTTCTTTAGACTCAGAACAGGATCATCCGACATCTTGATTGTGAGTTGATATCCATTTTCTACATTAAACATTGTGAATATGACATGACTCATGCTGATAGACACACACGTTTTACATATTTAAAAAATTCACAAGTGACAAAAATACCTTGTAATCTTCTGAAGAAAGTAGAATGAGTCTCTTTGATGGCAAGATTGTCCACAAGGACCAGTGTGTTTTTATTCGGCTGCGGAGTCTGGGTCCTCACAGGCTCCGTTAAAATACAGCAAACGATGACTAGCAATGCATGAGAAAATCCTACTTGGATCCAACTTCTTTGGTTTGTTTTCCGAGACATCATGATAATTTTAGTTAAGTACTTCAGTAAATAATCTCCTTTTCATAAAATCTAGTAAAAAATAGTAAAAACATAACTTGTAACCATTCCAAGTGGAAGCACAAATGACGCCACCTGTCAAAAATACTCCTGCATCATCATATGTTTGCATGCTTAAAGTGCATAAAAATGACAAGCTTAAAAATTTTCTTCGTCTAATTTCATCACTTACCCCAAGTTATCTAACTGCTTATCTAAACACTGGCTGTACCAGGGTCACCTCAAGATTTTCGTTAAGAAATGAAACATTAACCCTTTCAGTCCTTTAATAGCAAGTTCCAAGTAGTAAAATATTTACAAATGAAAAAGTACACAACCACTTTTTGCTGTGAAAAAAAGATAGTCCAAAAAATCTCAGCCGGCATGCACGGGTAATAATGCCACACAACACAGAATTTAGCAGCAGAACAGATTCACTGAAGCTCTCTGCTTTTTTCTCGACAAGTCAGTAATGTCAACCAAATGGTATACTATACACTTTTCTGTTGTGCAGCAGAAGCCACACAGACACAGCCAACCAGTCACTGGTGGACATGCAACTTTTTCACATTTCACACCTACCCACAATACTAACATAACCCTTTCCTTTCTACCAAAAATGCACCATTGAAGCGCAAGAAGATCTCCTCAGGTACAGTGTATGGTATAGATGGAATGATAAAATACATGCAGTGTATTTCATCTAGGTATTCTGCTGGATAAAAACAGCTTTTCGTTGAATCGTGCGCCTTTCCTTCGTGAGCTAGTTTTCCTGCGGACGTGTCATTATCCGATTCCCAGCCAGCGTATCAATTTTTACTCTTTAACACATTCACTCATTCTATCTTCTCTTCCCGCTAAGCTACCTACTACCTATTTTTCATTTGTGAATCATTTAAGACAGGTAGGTGTGAAAGGGAGCAACGCTGCTGTTTTGTCACATTTTTTACAAACACACTCCTGCGAAAGTAGATAATAAGTAGTTGGTGTTTGGTTCATTTGGAGAGGGTAACCTTTTCCACAGTTCCTTTGAAAACTACCTTTAAATTTGGGTTTTAATAACGTTGAGACGCGCATGCAGAAGGGAGGAACGGGGAACGGTCATCCGCAAAACTTCATCATAAAAACTCATGCAACCTCGTTCTGCTTCGTTTCAAGCAATGGACATCACATCATGCGTTTGTTCGAGTTCTAATATGGAGTTCGTCAGCAGCAGCAGCAAAACTCGAAATAATAAAATATGATTTGACTTTTATAATTTGTGTCTCAGCTTTCCCCGCAAAGACGGAAATATGTTTCTGCTGATTGTTCAATCAATAATTTTTAGATAAGGACTTTTTTATTATAATTTCTCTGTTCTCCTCTTTTCTTTTTAAAATATAAAATGCTGTCAATAAAATATTAAACATTGAAATTAACAAAGGAAAACGGTTTATATACTACATAAAATATTTTGTTTCTCATTTATAACATTATAACTTTCCTTTTTCTTCTTTTTTTGTGTTTGTAACAACAGGAATTTTATGTTTTTTCTATAGATAGATCATTATCATCATTATTATTATTTTCTCTTATTATAAATTTCTCTGAAGATCACATAAAAATGCATATTATGCTTTCTCCTCTTTTTCCCTATTGTATTTTTCCAACTCTTTGAGGAATACATTTTTCGGTTTCATTACATTCGGCTTCTCTCCCCTGCAATTCGGACAGAACCATTTCCCCTTTGGTTTTGTGCTGAGATTGACACAGGAAAAGTGAAACCATTCAATCGGACACAGATCATTATCGCAACCGATCATCTCTCCGTATGAAACCTGGAAGAAGAAGAAACACAAACGTTAAAAATATTGACATAACTTTCTATTCAATTTTGTGAAAAATGTTTTATATAATTATTGATGCAATAATGCCTACTTGATCACAAAGACAATAGGTAGGTTCATCTGGGTCGATCCCATAAGTTTGTGGTGAGTTATCTTCCTTCCTGCTACTGTTACTACTGCTTTGTTTCGCTTTTCTCTTTTTCGTCTTCTTTTCCTGCGCTTGGCTTTTCTGACTCTGCTTTTTACTGGAGGATGAGGAGCTATAGCTCGCTCCACTTGTTCTCTTCTCACTAATTGAGCTGTTATGTTCTGCATTAGCTGCCGCCGTTGCTGAACTTCTCGTTGTCGTTGTACCCCCAGACCTTTCACTTGTCCTCCCGTTTGTCTTCTGTGTTGGTGTTTGTTGTGCTTGAGGAGGCTCCTCATTTGAGCCTGCATTTTGACCATCTGCTGTTGTTGTACCTGAGGATGATGTTGTGGAGGAAGACGTTGGTCCTGCCACTGCTGCTGCTGCTGCTACTGTGGTTGCAGCCGCAGAGGAGGAGGATGAACCGGATGTTGGATTTGAGGATTGAGATTGGGGCTCTCCACCAGTGCCACTACTGGCAGCTTCACTTGCAGCAGCAGCAGCAGCCGCCGCTGCTGCAGCTGCGGCTCTCCTGTCTTCTTTGCTACTGCTGCCACGAGATCTACTGGAAGTGACGACGTGATGCGTGTCCTGGTGATCTCGAGAATTGTTGGACACGTTGTTTTCAGGGTAAGTGGTGGCTTTCAGGGATGAGGGACCAAGGATTGAGGGTCGATATATTTCATGTCTATTTCTACGAGCCCGTTTTATATTACGTTCCGTAGGTGGAGGAGGAGGATCCTTGAAGGGGGTTTCAGGAGTATCTTGTTCCTTGCAGAATTCAGCTGCAAAACATAATGAACAAATATATTAGCCGTTTTTTCTTCGCGAATTGCTTTGGTTAAAGTATTAATACTAAAATGAGGAGCAAATGATTACCCAAGTTCTTTCTATCTACATCCAACTGTCGCGTCTTGTTTTCTATGTGGTCTTGTATACTTTGCATTACTTGAAGACTATCGTCCCCAGTGTCCTGGGCTGTCATTAATACGTTTTGTAACCTAAATACTGCCTTTTTCTTATCCGCACTTAGCTGATCGGGCATTATACGGTCGCCATCATTGTCCCCGAGAAGAATGGCCATTGCGGATTCCAGCTCTCTGATATACGCTATAAAATTTGAACATACATAAAAATTTAACATTTTCCCATAAAATTTGCAAATTAAACAAGCAATATTCACAGATGCTTTGTCAGGTAACTGGTAACTCACTCATATAATTCGACCCCATCTCAAACATTCTCGTCGTTTGTCTTATCAGATCATCCCCCATGTTATCATTGCAGTCGATAAAGTCTTCCACATAAGTCGCCGAATACAAAGCTTCTAACGCTTGTTGATTTAAAATGGCAGGGTTGACGGTCCCATCATTTCCACCTATCCCACCTCCACTATTCCCTTTACTATTAGGAGTATTTGAGTTTCCACCACTAGACTTGTTTTTCGTTACCCCGTGCTTCGAGCTTTTCGAAGGTGTTGTACTTATCGAATCTCCTTTTGATGCTGCACCACCACTACCACCATTCCCACCTCCACCACCGGAAGCACTATTATTCTCATTGTTTCTTTCAGATTTCTGACTCACTCCCATTGTTCCACCACTCTTTTTTGTAGACGACGACATATTTTCCTTGTTACTTCTCACATTTGCCTTATTTGGCTTGGTTGAAAACATGCGATAAGATCAAAACCAAAAGATTTGTTTCCTCACATTAATTTGCTCAAATTCACAAAAACGTGTGCACTCAAATGAGCTAAATTTTGGTTTTCCTCATTGACAAATTGTCTTTAATTGTCTTTTCTCACAAAAGATTATCTGATGATGATGTTAGATCATCACCCCACCATTTTCTGTTTTGCAACAGACTGCATTTTCTTTAATATTTTTTTTCAGAGATTTTCACAGCATCAGAAATGCATCTTCTCAGAAAAGTTGGTAATATATTGTCCAGAAAATATTGGTTTTCTTTGAGAACACAAGAGCCACTTTGGGAAAACGCTTGTTCTTCACTCTTAAGATAGAAGCGGATGAACAGCCGACGTGCAATGCGACGCTAACGATACTCCATTTAAAGTGAGTTTTACTACTTCGTCTCTACAATTTCTCGTCATGATGCTCGTTTCCTTCAGTATGAAGAACGAATGACACATGATTTTTGCAGCAAACCTTTTTGTTTATTGCTATAAATTTGAGAAGCTTCGTTTGCTATTGCATGTGACATAAAAAATATTATCTATAGTCATCTACATAATCTTAATTTTACTTCTAGTTCTGCCTCCATATAACTGAACAACAATAAATTTGTATGTAATCTCTTGAGGAACACTTTTTCTCACAAAAACACACAAAATATTGGCTCTCCCTCTCGCCTTGTGTGAGTGAGGACTTTTCTTTCGAGATTGGATATTGTATTGCTTTTTTGATTATTTAGAGTCACAGATCAGAAGGAAGATGATCTTCATGTCGTATCAATGTGTGTACATTTTTATGCAGATTTTTGTACACGGTTTGTTGTACGGTAAAAAATATAAATACTAAAATTAAAAGTAGAAGCTTGTTGACTCTATCTCGCTCGCTCAAACACAGGCTCTACTCCGTTTTTCTTTCCTTCTTCATTCATATGTGTTGTTTTGTTGAAAATTATTATTATGCTGTATGATCAACTTGTGTGTGTGTGTGTGTGTGTGTGAATGTGTGTGTGTGGGAAGGATGTGGATGGAATATGGAATTTTGGAACTTTTTGGAAGGAAATGGATACACAGAGGAGAATACACGCATACACATTTTCAGAGTGCACACACACAACAAGCAAGCATACTTCTCTATTAAAACATTTTTTTTTATCTGACTGAAACTCTGAACGTCTGAGCTGAACCAATAGTATGGACTCATTTATATAGGCTCTTGTATGAAATTGCATTGCATTATTTTTCTTCTTATTAACACGTTTACGCTAAAAGCGTATACAGAAATTCTTCTAAAAGCATTCGCAGTCAGTCAGGTATATACACAAACAAGCTTGTATATTATAAGTGTTAAGAGTAAAAGAATTCTTTTGGTCGGATACAGAAGATCATGATTTTATATGAGAGACCAACACATGTACTCGTAAAATGTCTGTCTGCTCAGCAGCAGAGCTCTTCTGTACATTTTTTTTGGTTCAGTGTTCTTCTCAAAGGTAAAATAGTATGGTCATGGTGCATTATATGAAGTCAGCGTTTACATTGTTTAAGTCAGGGACGCACTACTCGCCACAAGACTCTTGAAGGCGAAATTCGAAAGGACGTAGATAGGTACTACATATTAATAGAACGCGAACGAGAGAAATATTTTGACGTAGATGATCGGTGGAAGAGCAGAAGAACGGATGGAGTCTCTTTCTCAACTCAAGTGGTATGTTTGTCATCAACATTGGAGGAAAGCCTTTTGTATTCCTCGTGATGATGATGATGATGATGATTCAAGTAATGTAATATAGATCCAACATAAAAGAAAGAGTGATCATATCATTGAGCGTAGAATTAATAGGCTAAAAGTTGAGGTAAAACTTTTCCGTTCCCTCCATGAGAATCGGTTAACATAAGAGTGAATAGTATTGTTGCTTTTATTGTTGTCGGCATCTGGCATACAAGCAGCATTGTTATCTCTAGACACAGTAGTGCACAGCCTTTATAATAGGTGCATTACTAACACAAATATATGTAGGTATTTTATCTAAAGTGCACTTATACAGCAAACGGATGTTCTTCTCTGTGTTTGCACGATTTACATTGAAAAGATGCCATAATGCCATAAAGATATTCTTGTTCCTCTCTACTGGGTTTATAGTGCGGAGCGATTGTAAGACTTTGAATTGTAAATCTGCATGCATAATGCATACACAACAATGTTCCATTTCGTTACAACAACGCATGTGTGGATCTAAAAAATTAGTAAAAAACGGGCCGTGTTTGTGGTCAACACATTTTAAATTTTCTCCCAACATCAAAAACCTATCTACCAAATATGTAGTGAGCAACATCAAAGAAAAGGGTTGAACGAAGTTTCTCTTGTGATTAGTACCAAATCACCCCTACAGCCTAAAATACATTTAGTTTTGCTAATAATGCCTATGAATGCTCTTTTCGCTTGTAGAGCTTTTGTCTGATAAACTCATAAATTGCACATTGTCTCAGCATAATAATGAAATGTTATGCATACCCACGCATAGTAAATCATTGAATCTCATAGGACATCAAAACAAAATACTATCTTTGCTTCTCATTGAATAATTCTTTCTAATCTTCTTTACATGAACCTAAAATGCCCATATATCTCTCCACACACATGACAGTATTTAACCACAAACCGATCTCTGAATGAAAACCATGAATACTTATTGGTCCTATATTGCTCCTCTACTGATAGTGATGTCTACATTCCTACAATTGTGGCGAAATATATATATAACTTTAACAACGAATATAAATGCATACAGTGAGTAAGCATGCATGGGTATGAATGTTGTCTCTGGTCTTGTCAGTGTTTCTCGCTTTTTTAAAGGCAGAATGGCCTTTTATTCCATTCAATCCACAAATATAAAAGAGAGCCTACTACACAAGGTTTAAAGTAGAAGGCTTAACATTTTTATGCATGTTAAGATACGCTTTTTTTAAACATGCTTATATACTGCTCTACCCGCTTTATAAAAGGATGCTCATGCTTTTAAGCATGTAAAAATCTGTTGAAACTTTCAAGCCATACTTGCCTTCGTAAATACATGCGCTATAATGAAATATGTATGTACACTTTATACACGTAGGTTTTCATAACACAAATTCATATATTTTCATTCCTTATCACATTTTCTGCTAAAAACTCTGAACTATACTGTCGCTAAAATGTTATACGTGTGGGTATACTAAAAAGTAACAATTCGATTTACAAAAGTGGTGGTCTCCTCATTTTTATGGATGTTTATGTATGTGTGTGCTTCGAGTGTGCATGCACATAGGCATAATAAATAATATTAAAAGAGAAGTTGATGATTGGAAATAATAAGCGAGCAAAAAGAGATGTGATTATATATATGTGTGTATTTAGCAGATATAACTTTTATTTTACACATTTTAACGCGAGAAGAGTGATAAATAATATTTATTATCGGAAAAGAGTTAAGTAATCGCTGTTAACTCATATATTTTTTAATAAACGAAAGTGTTTGTTTGTTTCGATACACGATACACATTTTTTTAATTGGTGATGTGGTAAGCTTTTGTGGGGTCACCCGGAGAGAAAAAAAGTCAAGAGGGCTTTCGCTTTTGTGTTATCTCTGGTTTTTGCGCTTGAGATAGAAATAGAGCACTCGTTGTGGAAATACAAAAAAGGAGAAGATCAAAAGAATACAGATTTTTTGAAAAAAAAAGAAACTGGAAGCACAAAAGAGACATAAGAGGAAAGGGTTCAGTGTGTATTCCTGTTGTAAATTTTAATGAGAGTGTTGACTGACTGTTGTTCCCCTCGCGAAAAAATAGTCGTCGCTTTTTACGAAATAAAAGGAAAGCAAATGCAAGCAAAAGTTGAGTGTGATTGGCAGTGGCAGTACTTTCATACGGATCACTTTTATTCGTGTTGTGGCGAGTGAAAGCTGTGAGCGAGTGTACACGTATTCCTGAGAGAGGAGAAACGACCAGGTGAAAGGTGAGTGAAAGTTAAGACAATGGCTGAATTGACGCCGTCGTTAATTTTAAATTCTTGAGGGTAATTATAGGTTTTGCAGGTTCTAAACTAGGAGAGTTCATTAAAAGGCAGATGAAGATTAACTGTAGTAAAATGCGATGTCACCCTGTATTTAAGTTCGCCACACAAACGCAAATCGATTTGCGTATTTCTAAAGCAGCTCAGCTGTACCATAAAAGCATA
>JAQIXW010001328.1:0-20030 GCA_034700685.1 Willowsia buskii | reverse complement strand
CAAAGGTCACAAGGTCATAAATATTTTTGTGGTTATCTGATGTGCCTGAAAATCTACGTAACCGGAATTTTCCCCCCGAAAACGCATGCCCGATCCAAAAGTTCTCCTACTGTGTTATGTTAGCTTAAGGAGGAGGACATCGACGGTATAGCAACGTCGTATCGATCTGCGGACCATGAAACCTTCTCACTACTGTAATTACTACGTAATATTATTAGAATGTAGTTGCCTAGTTGTAGCATACCTTGTTCATATAATACGTAATCATGAGACGTGTTTCTTTGTTTACAGGGTTCCCTAATTACGGCTACTTTCCACCGGCACCAGCTGTACCCGCTGCCACATCTAACTCTGCAGCAGACCGGGCCAACATAGCTGCCGCAGCCACCGGATACTATGATTACGCAGCGGCGCAGGTAATTTATATTTTTTATACTTTCTCCACAAGCTTATTACTCTCACCAAAAACACTAATTCCTTCTTTCTTTCTTTACATAAGTATAATTTCTTTGTTTTTCATTTTGAGTGTCTCTGTTTCTTCCTTGACTTGCAATGTGCAATAATAGTATTATTATTATTTTTTAGAAGAAAAACTCTACCTGACAATCATAGTTGACGTTATTTTTGTGCGTACCATTCAATCAATAAACTGTTTCATATTATTATTATTATTATTATTATTATCATTACTACTACACTGCTTGCTTTGGCTTGGGACCCCCGTCATGAGTAGAAAAAACATTTTAAAATTTAACCCAACTTTAAACAAAAAGTAACAACTTTGTTTAACTTGTAGTGAGTTGTTCTATATATCTCGTAGTGTTTAACTACTACTGGGACGATTTGAGTACCTGAATGAATTTTTGTAGAAAGGATGTAGAATGGTAATATTTACTGTGATCTATGCAGAGCATGAATTGTTAAGCCGGTATGCGATAGAAACATACATTATTATAATAATGGAAAGTGTGTGAGGATGGATTTGTGCTTCGTTGGATATCTCGAAACGTGCTATAAGTTTTGTGAAACCGCTCTGGATGACGACGTTGATAATGATGAAGATGATGTTGACAACGGCATAAAAGAAACATTTTTAGGTGAAAATTATACGCATGGATTTGTTTTTCTTTTAGTAGATTGATGATAGTAGGTTGGTGGTTGCTAAAAAGCGATAAGATTTTTGGATGGTAAACTCGCAAACGCAATGCAACCTCCACCTTTTTTCATTAGGCAAAATTCCTGGTCTGCATAGCTCATTGGTTCAAGTTTTAGAGAATTGTGATTCACAACTAACAAATTCATGTACAAGTTGTTATTAGAAAACAAAATATAATGATTATCAATATGCTAAACAACAGTATATCTGACGACGAGTAAATAATATTTAGATAGTTGGCACACCTTAGTTAGATTGAGCATTTAAAAAGTGTAGTTTGAACCTAAAAATATAACGACTTCCACATGTCTGTGTATTCTGTAAACATAGGAGACTATAAAGTTCTGCTACTAGATATTTTAAAAAGAATTCGTATTATATTACTATGAGTAGTAGTCCACGTTTATTGAATTTGTTTGTCCTAAACATCAACTACTTTCTCCACTATTTTTTAAGTCCATTTTTCCGTGAGGTTAGTTCCTTTATTGTTGTTATTGATTTGTTTTTTGATGATTTCTTAGTCTGTAATAATTTTAAAGTGACAAGACACAAAAAAGGCAAGTGAAAGAGGGAGAGAAAGTGTGTGTGTGTGTGTCGCATACGTTCTTTAACGAAAAATTATTTTTATTATGATGATCTTAGTTGATGAGAGTGGATCAAAAAAAATGAGAAAAGGAATTCGTTCGTTCGTATCATTTGAGCTTCATAAAGAAATGGAACATGAAGAGGAAAGGGAAGAGTCGCTTTTTTATCTTAAAAATTGCTAACTCCACCTTCCATTGTCACACCACAATATCACCACCATCACCTCGAACCGACATCATCACCAACCAACCAAAATACCACCAACTATCCAACCACTAAAACCACTTCCAACATCTCCAGTGTTGTTTCTCTTTCTCTTTTCACATTTTTGTGCTCCTCCCGTCAAACGTTTGTTTATATTCATAGTGTTATCACTAAAAATCTCTCTGAATTTCTTATAAGCTGTCTCAAAAATGAGGGGTAAAGTGATAATTCTTTAATCACTCCAAGTATAGTTATTAAAATTTTTAGTTTTTACATGTAATAAGCACCAACTATAAACCATTTCTAGCACCAAGTTAAATGCGCCCGCGTTTAAACTCTCATGTATAAAAACTAGAACGAATTTGCAATTTTGCTTCCCCAAAATATTGAAATATTAGCACCCTACAAAACACATAAAGTAGCAATAGCGACCTTTTAGAGTGATTTCAAGGGTTAGCATGCACATCCATTCATAGTGTGGAGTGCTTACCCGATAACACCAATTCACAATTAAATGAGTGGGAAACCCATGAGACCTTTGGTCTTCCAGGTTCAAAATGAATGTTGTTCGTGTCATTGATCCAAGACGTCAGTCAATCCGTTAAACTTAAGAGGGTCATCACTCTAAAATTACATGATTGCTATTTTGCGTGTTTTGTCGAGTACTAATAAGCCAATGTCATATTTTGGGAGTGCAAAATTTCATATTTTTTAAAATTTCGTTTAGTTCTTGAGGACGTAGGTTTAAAAAACTTGGTGCGGGAGATGATTTTTAATTAGTGCCCATTATATGTGAAAAATAGAAAATTTCAAGCACTATCCTTGGAGTAATTAAAAAATTATCACTCACTCTCTTATTTCTGGGACAGACCTTAATTCCATTTGACTATATGAAATTGTTTTTATATATACTTATCATATATATACATACATTCCACCAGTTTCGAATGTACCGTATTATTTTCTATTTAATTATCATTATGATTTTAGGTAATGTTTGAAATTTTATATATAGTACCTAAATTTACTACTTATACGATTAACGTTTATTATAAATCTACTTCAGACTACTACTTTAAGTGCTTTATTGAGTGCACTTATTATTATTATTATCATTATTGTTATCATTATCTTTATTATTATGTATACTGCCTTTTCACAATCGATTTTTATTATCATTATTATATATTTATATACAATATTACGTTACATTCTCCTTTATGTCTCTTATTAACTTTCAATTTTAAGCAAAACATGAATACGACAAAAGAGAAAGAATTGTTTTTTGCTTACTGAAATTTTGGCAATGGCTATAGAGCTGCAAACGGCAAGTAAAAGCTGCTTCAGCTGCACTGGTCGAGAAAACAGCTGCAACTCCAACATCAACGGGCACAAATGATACTTGGCTTTGGGGTTTGGACGGAGTCATTGGTGAAGATGTGATGCACATTGTGAAACAAATGTCACTGTCTCGTGGAATGGTCAAATAACTTGTAAAGCAGGAATTAACAAATAGTATGGTGTTAAGCTAAGATACAGACTACATTACTATATACATACCTACATTTAAGAAATTTCGTAAATTATTGCCGCAATCTTAGCCATACATCAACTGCACATCTCTTACACACTACTGTTAGCTACTCATCTTGCAGCCTGAAGGACGCATTTTGCAGTCTGGGGTGATTTTACCCTCAACAGGCTTCAGTATAGATACTACTACATACTTCGATTTATCAGAGAAATATACCAGAAGGGCAAGTAGAGACAGTTTCCTTCAACTTGTTGTTTGGACTCGGAGTACATCATTATTTGTAATCATCTTGATAATCATCAAAAGTATTGTCAATCAGCAGGTTTAGAGAAATAAAATATCTTCTGAAAAGAGACGTCGGAATATGTCGTCGATGAAGAATCTTTTCGAATTATAGTAAACTGTAGGAATAGCATTATTTTACTTGAAAATTAGTGTTAAAAAATTAGATGTAAGGTTTGTCAGAAAGAAGTCAGCGTAGAAAGCGTAGTGTTCTTCAGCTATCTTGAATCAAAAGGAATTGAAGAAAAATCCTCTCAACTCAATCAACTATCTGGACCACTATAACGATCATAATAAGTGACTCTTTAAAGCTGATCAAATACAAAACATTGGACTTAGTCGTTCTCTTTCTATCATTTCCCTATGCCTACTTCAGTTCTCTCTCCTACTGACTTTCTCCACAATTTTGATCCTGTCATGGTGTCATAGTCATATGATATCTCTTTCGTTATGATTGAGAATATTCTTTTGAAACGTCTTTTAACACGAAGAGGATTCGGTTGGCAGTTTTAAAAATATAAAACCAACATGGTACGTGAAATGTAGGCAAGCTATCTCTACTGCAGTTGTGTAGGTGATATTGTATGCTTTAAGAAGATGGTCTGCACATTCAGAAGTGAAAAAACATCTCTGGCTACAAGTGTAGAGAATTCACAGTTGTGAATCTGTCAGTAGAATAGCTAACCAACATTGCATTATTGCTGGCGACTACTTGAACATTTTTTTCTTCTTGAACTATTGACTTGCAATACCAAGGAAAGTGCTACTGTTAGTTATTTTGCTGAGAAAGTGCTGTTTGCAACATATTCTATGTATGTATTGAAATCAAATATCGTATCCCCATCGATCTGTGCCGTTCTTATTTCCGTCCAAACAAATCAGTGTCCTTTTTGATGTTGTTATTCATATATACGATGTGTGAAAATCCGTCTTTTAGATTACCCTTTCCCCTCCTATGTTTTATATTACATGATTGTCACTGCTGCTGTTGTTGTGAGCTCCTCTCTGTAACGTTTTTTCTGCTTCCGAGTCCTTGTCTTGTGATTATGTGATATCATTCCTTGCGAATCAGAAAGGCTGTCCATCCATGAAAGCTACTACATGCAATCATCGTAGCCACAATTTTGCAATCATGACGGAATGTTTACAAGATATATATAGCTTGGGAAAATATGAGTCGAGGAGAGAAAGAAAGAATTGCCGTCGCTTATTGTAACTTTTGATATGTGGACTCTGTGTGAATGTGCCATTTTCTTGTTATAATTTGCCTCATATTATGCATTATTTTCACCATTGTGCAACGAATCGAGGATTCTCCAGTTTATGGATAATTGTGTTCAGTTGGTCAGTAGATGCATCAAGTTGAAAAAACAAATGACTCCATGCTCTCAAATATCGTAGTAATTGAATGAAATTAGCTTTGCCTAGTCTTGAACGGTTTTCATTGTTTACTCGAAAACAAATCTCCAGTAGTGATTTCGAGAATATTTGTCATTATGTGTAAGGGTTTGACATGATACTTTAGATCTCCTTTCGTTTATATGTTCATAGTTTTCAAGATTAAAATGTATGTATGTATTTGTAATATTATTTCAAAAGCAAATAGTAAGATAATTCTCTTGCGTAGCTCAATATTAGTAAAACTGTATTCTCTATGCAATGTTACTGTTCGTTATGTTATTAATTAGCTTTATATTCGACATTTTTGTGTTAAGATGTACTAAACTATCAGTGGCTAACTTCGCAGCAGAGTATTTGCTTTACCAAAATGAGTTGGAGAGGATAATACCTATGTATGCTTGCAAAACGGGAACTTGTGATGATGATAGCGATGACAAAAGCCTTGATTATTGTTATTGTTTAAAAAATGATTTTCATCCCTTTTGTTATTCCGTTCCTTTAATTTTGGAAGAAAAAATTTGATAGAATATCTATGCGTACAATAATGTTTAGTAAAGCACAGAGTCGTCCGCTAGATAGGTTTCCACTCTCCTACTTTATGATGAAAGCGGAATTACGTTTTCTTGAGTTCGAGTATCTACACAGAATAGTATAGCTTTTGCAGTAGGACTTAAGTCGGTGTCACTACTACTTACTTTCATTGACAAGGAGTGTCCCCAGGCAGTAAAATACAATTTATTTTTTGAGAATTTTGAAAGGACAAGTTCCATCAATATATTTTTACTGTCGTTATTATATGTACATATTCTTTATGTCTACCTATGATCTATAAGTTATATTTACCTGCTCTACAAAATTTACACCTTCTCCCTGTTCTTCTTCTTCGTTCTTCTTCTTCTACTACTACTACTTCTACTTCTTCTACTCCGGAGACTATGTCATATCGAAATCTTATCCACTAGTTTGTGGGATTACAGGCAAGTTTACGTAACGAGAGTGGAGGGAATCCTGGAGTCACGACTTCCTCACTCACTAGAGATGCTGCTGGCCGTCCTACTCAACGTAAGTACAGACACGCTTTATCCTTTCTTTACACAGATCTCTATATACATCCATTATAATGACAAGATGATTCACCATAGATCTTAAAATAAATACCTGTATGGTACATCACTATAGTTAGTTTAAAGGGAACTCTAGAAACTCTGTTTTTGTCTCTGTTAACAAACATGTTCACTCTTTTTCTTGTTGTTGTGAGGCTTTTAAGTTTACCAGTAGTATAGTCAGTTGTAAATATTTAGTTAGTGTGTCTGTAAAAGTAAAGGTGCTTTCTAGTCCTTAGTTGTTTGTTATTTGAATGTGTTATTTTAATTGATTATTTGCAGTTGAACTTCCAAACGGGCAACACACTCCAAATAATAATACTCCGTTGCTTACTCAAGCACTGTCAGGTAACGTAAATTTAAATAGCTTGGCTCGCAGCGCAGCCTAGCAAGCTTGTCTTGTAGTTTTTTAAAAACGTTTTTTGAATTATCCTCTTCGCCCCTACTGACGTCTTTCTGTTTGTTTCTACTCTGGCAGACGTAGAAGCGTACTTGCAATTAGACATAGAGGAATGATAGGCTAATTTTTTGATGATATCAATTAATTTTATTTTTAAAAAATTGATGATTGTATATCTGTATGTCATTTGGCTGATAATTTTCAGCAGAAAATTATATGTTCTTGCTTTTCCCAAATCACCCCGTAAAATGTTCAGAGTTGCAAACTCCCGTAAACTACACACTATGTACACCAATCACAGTTTCCATAATATTTTAAATTCTGCATACCTGAATTTCGGATAAAGATCCAAAATGTTGTTGCTTAGTAGTCATTTTTTTGTTTATTTACTGAAGTAGTTTCAGCTTCATTATTTCGTAGTTTGATAAGTTGGTAGCGCTTCTAGCAACTCACGCTTTATATAATTATGGTTTCCTTTTGGGATTTGGGATAATAACTCTTTTCAAACAAAATTATTTACATGTAATCCTAAATAACTGCTGCGCTGCGAGCTGAAAGAAACGTAATCAGTATTGAGCTTATTAATGAGTATTGTCTTAAAAAAATAAGCAACTGGCATTGCTGTAAATTACTCTACAGTCATAAGCAACTATCCAGGAGCTGGCTTTGCTCCACCTGCATCACCATCTATGACAAATCGGGCTTTCCCTACTCCCAATTCACCTGGACCCATGGACATATATGGGCCAACTAGTGATCCTGTTGGTTACGTCCAAGCTACCTCTCCACAGCCTTCTGGATACCCGACACTTGCTGCTGTGTCCAGGGTTAGTATCCTTTGCCAACTTCTAAAAACTTTGTAAACAAACAGAAAAAAACAGCCAATATAGAAACAAAACAAAAAAATATGAAAATGAAGATAACATCAAGATAGAAGTTTTTGTATTTATTTAGTTGAAAAAAACTGCTCCAGCAGCAGGTCTAAACAAAATTAGAAGTCGTATTTTTTCATAATTCGATTCAACTTACTTTAGTATACAAACTTTGACCAGTGTTTTATAGTCCGTAATGTTTAAGTTTAGGTTAGTATTTTTTTCAATTTCGTCCTTTTTTTATGTCAATTTAACAGCCAGTGTATTTGTGACACAGTAGCTGTCCGAGTATTTTTCTACGTTTCAAGTTCAACTTTCTCTCTCGATTAGTCACTGGCTTCAGATTTTATGCATCGATATAGAGAAGCCCATCATCATATTTTAAACTTTCCAATATTTACCTCCTTTTTGTAATGCAAATTTTGAAAATTATCAAGATGATTGTAGAGAAATATATCAGTGCTGTCATTTGTTCTGATGGGTATGCATTTATAGCAGAAAATTAAAAAAGAAAACCATTTGAATCACTGACATAAACTAATAGTAATAATAATAATAATTACAGTAATAATAATAATAACATTAACAATAAGTAATAAAATAATTTAAGAACTTACTTAAGAGTTCCAAACTTAAATTTTTTGCTTGTTCCTTTATTTTGCATCCTGACTAACTTCACTAACTTTCATGTAGCTAAAAATAACATTTATGTATACATATTAGGTATGTAACCTTGTACTTTGCAAATTTCACTTTCCATTCCCTCGCCATAACAATCATGTAGTACGGTAGCTATAGCTTCTGTATCGTAATTCTCAACGCATCTTTCCGTTTTCACTGTTGTTATCTCTTCATTAACAATGCATTCGCATTATTTGTTAACTTTATGAACGAGTCAATTGTGCCACTTGAATGCACTGCAATAGCAGTGTACTGTGTTCTTTTCTGCTTGTATGTAACTTTTCTCAAGCACGACATCCACACACCGTATTTCCATTATCATCATTCATCAGGCTAAATACATATTCTGCTACAGTTACATGTGACGTCTTTCTCTTCCATAACATCCTCTGCACTACACTCTTCTTCGTGCTTTCACCACTTCTCAGTGCAAATAGTGTAGCCTCTTTTTTCTCTTTCATACCGTCATAATGTAGTGTGTAAAACTGTACAGCGTTCCGAAGTCTGAAGTGCACTTGTTCCCACTAATATAATTTTACTGTATACCGTGTTGTTCTCTATATACATATATATATGCCTTATCATGGACTTGGAATCCTAATCGTAGACAAGTATTTTACAAACCCTCTTGCTCTTAGATTTAGTCGCCTTTGCAGCTGTATTCTGTTTTAAACCCATCATCATGGATCCTGGATGCTTTCGCTGTAAATGTAAAACCCAGCATTGTTGTAGTCATATTATGAGTAGTTGTAGTGCTCCTAGATTTTTTAGAAAGAGTTTTTTAGTCTGAAGAGGTATGTAAATTGCTTGAATTTTAAGCATCTGCTTTCTAATAATAAGTTGTTGTTTTCTTTTTCTGTGTTTTTTTTCACGAGAGCTTTTACTTTTACATGGTTTGCTTGCTTAGTGAAGTTGGAAATCATTCAGTAGATTGTACACAGTAGAGTAGTAGTAATTATCTTTGGAAAGTTATTTAGTAGAGAAGTAAACTATTTTTTACCAGTATCTGACTGATGTTCACTAATGAATGGAGCGATAATTGAGAGGCCGCACTTGTATGCGTGCAGGAGTAGAAGAGTCGACGAGCACTATAGACTGATTTTGTGTGTGAATTTGGTGAGACATACCTTCATCTCTGAAATTTGCTTTGATTGGCTTGTGCATTACAGGGGGCTCTAATACCTGCCGCATTCACGAACGGATATCATTAATTCAGTCATCCCAACTCATGTTTCATTGACAGTGAGACAATACCAGGTAAATGTTGTCATCCTTCTCAACAAACAAACATTAAACTATCATGGAATGGATGTCCTCATCATTATCATTCAATCAAGAGCGATCGAAAGGAAACACTGAAGAAGTTTTAATATGCCGATTTTTCCATCCTCGTCTTCACAAAGGTTATACTGAATCATTTCCCAAACTCCAACTCAATACACATATACTTCCGCTGGCTTAACGTAAATAATATGCATCAAAAAGAACACGATGTTTTACGTTTATATCTAGACAATGATCTAAAATATATACTATGCGATGCAGTATACAAATAATAATAATAATAGTAATGTAGCAGTGTAGAAATTAAGATTGTATACATTAGAATACAAAAATTGTTTATCGTCCCTCCCACTAAATTCATTTACAATGTTTTTTAAGGAAAAAACCTCAACAGGAATAATTTAACAACGTATAGCCAGGGTTAACAAAAAAAATGGCCCTTTCGAAAGATTTCTGGCATGATGATATATGTAGGGCATCAAAGTGATATATTTCTAATAAGCAAACTAAACTTAATATGCATATAACTTACAACGGCAGCAGTTACGTTTCTCACATAATATACTTATTTGGTGTTATATATGATTCGTAAACGAAGGGACATGATATGAGTGTGAAGTACATTCGTTGCAATTGTGCTAAGGCAAAAGTTAAATAGGATTTTAAATGGTCAAGGCAAAACATTGAGTAAATTTTTAAGGTTTAATTTATTTTATATTTATTTAGTATTCAGATTTCATGACATGGCGAATAGAAAACGGAATGATATCATTGGGTTACTCTTTTGTTTAAGCGTTTTTCGTGTACAATTTTTGAAAGAGAAAAGAAAAACCTTCTCTTCAGTTATGCGTTTTATTGGGGAAGCGAAAGTTTTGTTGATAATTCTGCGTTGTAAGTGGTAATGAAACGTTGACGGATACTCCTAGAATATTTGAGAGCTGACGTGAAATATCCATGTCAGTGGTAAGTCTGTCTCTATCTAAACGTATTTTCTTCCAATAAAACTGCAATAATTAGAATGCAAGGATATAAAAAATAATATGATGATGTAGCGTAGGTGATGGCGGTAATCAAAAAAAGGAATTTCCTATTTTTAAACGTACCTCTTGAAAATCGTATGAAAGTTTACAAAGGTAAACAATGCATATTATTATTATTGTAGAGGATGATGAATAGTTTCTCTCCCGAAAAAAAAACCTGTTATACTTCTTATGATCTTGTGAATGACTTTTATTTATTTATTTATTTTTCATAAAGACTAAGGTCATTAAAATACACAACATACATCTGAACTTGTTGAACTGAAGCATTTTATATATGTACACAATATGTAAGGAAATAGTGAAGTTTGGAGAAAAAAAACTAAATGTTTATTGACAATTAACGAAGTAAATAATTTTCATAACAATTTACACATAAAATATGAGATAATACATGATTTATATAGGGAATCGATCGTAATATGATAATATATTGCTGTAGCATGACATTACACGCAACATAAGTAATATTTATTATTAATCATGAATCACAATCAGTCCCAACTTTTCAGACTGGATCATCAGTATCTAGGCTACAACAAAACGATAAATTATTGCATAATATAAAAATAATAATAATAATAACTTTAAAACACAAACGAATGGAAATATTCATGGTCTGTTATGTTCTTTGCTAAAAAAAAATATTATCCAGAGCAAGTATAAAAGCATAATGTGGAAATGTAGATTCCGTCAAAAAATATTACACAAAACATAATAGATATATAGCGTGATACGTAATAACTATTGTTGTTCCAACATGTAATGAGGATTTCCCTTTGATTTTAATTCAGGTTTTAAATTTTCTGTATGTTTAGGAAATTTTCCTGCCACGATTTTCTATAGTTTTCATATTGAAACCTGAAACTTCTCATTAAGCTTTCACCGGTGGTCATATAGTCTTTTGATCTCTCTGACATAAAAGAAGCCAAAGAGATGCGGAGGTGTGTAGTGTGTAGTAATATCAGTCCTACGGCGATAGCGTCATTATATACCATTTTGTCTGATTGCGTTTTACATCGCCGGGTGTAATATTTCGATGGCATGTAAGTTACATAAAAGCATATAATAAAAAACCTTCTTCTGGAATCATAAACTAGTTGATGGTATTCATAATATTTTTAATCTAACGAGAGAGAAAGTGCTACGGGTTGCATCACAATTTCCAAGTTTGAACTTCAAACTATTTAACTACTAATAAGAGACGTTCTCCTTGTCTCTTGTACACATTTATCAGCGTTTCGTCCACACAAACTTAGTTTTTTGTTTTTACTTGTTACCTTGAGGAAAAATGAGTGGTAGTGTCGCAAAACAGTCTGGTAGATTAATAGTAGTTGCTACTCTACTGCAAAAAGGTGTAAAGTTTGAAGGAAAGATACAGGGTGTTCTTATTTTTTGTAGTACTCAAGTACAAGCACGTTATGTAATATTCATTAAGTCTATTACTTCATCCGTATTTTAGCCCGTAAACTATCCATTCTACAGCTTTACAAGCTTTGCTGCTCTTTTGGTTACAGCGTCAATAGGCCTCCGCGTAATAAGCAAATTTATGTTGGAAGAAATTATTGAAAGTTTTTAATTTTCATGCGAAACTAGTCTTCTTGTTTCTAACATAACATCTTCTTTTTAGAAAGGCTGCTGAGATTTCGAGTTTTGGTTGAAGTCTAATCATGTGCTTTTTCATTCATTTAAGTGGTAGGCAAAATTACTATAACAGTTAAAGATCCGCAATCAGGTAAAGTAAAGGTTATTATATTAATAATATTACGGTCTTTACAAATTTAACGGAAGCAATCTTCACAAAAAAACCAAATGCAATAAAATTACATGAAACTCCTGTCCTAAATCTCCAAACGTTTACAGATATTTACGATAGTTCTTATTCAAACGGAAAAGATGGATAATTTTGTATTTAACTTTATACAACTAATGTCTGTCAAAAGAGCAAAAAAGGGTTCATCCATTACAATATTATAAAGTTGACGACTATACATACATTAATACTTACATATAATATGTAGCCTACCTGTAAAGTAAGGTAGGTAGACTTTGATCTGCATAACATTTTATAAATTCTCACCGTTTGTATTGAACTTTGTTAACGTTTAACACGATATACTGCGAGTTATGATTATTTCATAGAAATCAAATCACACTCGGTATTGTTAATCTTTAATCAGTAACGTTTGCGTGTCTTTGTTCGCCAGCATCGTAGCCCAGTCTTTTATTTTTAAATAAATAAGCACTACCAAGCTTCAAAGCTTCCCTATCTCAATTTTCTATAAAACGAGTGTGTCGTGAGAAATTCGGACTCTGATTCCGAGCATTTACAATGTACCTTGCATACCCTTATATTAAAAACCATCAAAACGTCTACAAAAGGAGAAGGAAAACGGTTACGTTGGTTAGATATTTATGTCCTGTATCGACTAAATTCACTAGAAATTACAAAAAGAAATATCTATGCATATTGATTCTCACATTCATACATATAACCGTATACGACAACTATTTACATATTAATAGAAATAATGTAATTTGTGCATACCATTGAAACTTAAAACCATTCTATTGTACTAGTGTTCGCCGTTGCTGAAGTATCAGTGACAACATATACTTTAGTTGTAATATCCTCAAAAATATTAATGATACAACGTATTTAAACATATTACATTTCTATACACGTATACAAGAGAAAAGAACAGATAGTCCGTTAACGTTATATTTTACATTTACATGAAAATCACAGTCAGTAGTAATTACATGCATCAAGATAGCGAGTCATCTGCATACTTTATTTGGTCAGCGTAAAACTAACTAGTAGATACAAACGGAGGAGAAGTCGAATATATAGAGTCAGTAATAGTAAAACAAAGCAATTCTACGTCATTCAAAATGTTTCAAACATCGAATCAATCTTGTGAAGTGGAGGAGTTTTAGAAGACATTTTTTTCTTAGTAGCTCGATCTGATAGTGCTTATCAGTCAGCAGCACCATTCTACTAAAACAGCAAGCGTATGGTACACAATAGATTTCTTTCAAATAGCATCTGTCGTTGTGGGTTTTGTAGCTAGTTTCTTTCCCTCTGTCGATGAAACGCAATAACCATAAGACATTTTTTTGGACAATGTGTGTTTGCACATGCTATTAAGCCAGTTGGGTTGCCTAAAACACTTTTAATCGTGATGTGATTCGAATTTTCATGGTCTATTTAAACTCTGCCCTTTTCTATTTCTATATTTCGTTTCCAAAAGAAAATATAAACCGATTAAATATATTTCCTGATTGACCATTCAATATAATATGACTGTGACAAAATTGAGTACTTAAGTAAATACTCCCGAGCCCATATTTTCCCGTGCAATAAATAGTTTTAAATACATATTAATGAAAAAAGAGAGATGGAGACAGATACAAAATGTCATTCTAATTTCTCTCAGGTGCTATAAGGTATGAACGTTCAGAGATAAGAAATATACAAAATTTTCCAATCTTTTATGGTGGGAAATAAGAGTATAGAAAGGAATTAAGGATATACGCCTACAAGAAAAAAACGTGGTTATCTTCTAGGATTCGATTCTGCACAAAACATTTAAAATGAAGTCAGTATTACACAGATAACGAATTTTTTCATGCTGACCTGAGTCATGTAAGCGATAACATCCAGTCAAAAAGATGAACCCTTACACAATTTTTAATTATGATGATTATAACCGGTATTACATTTTATACCAATCTACCTACTACTACTACTACTACTGCAGGTTATTACGTGTTTTTACCATATACTTATAATGTTTCATGAAAAATACTATACGAATTCAGTACGTACTTTTTAATACAAAAGATATGGGTAAAGTGATATTGGTAAGATGAGAGTGGGGAAGCTTTCCTCGTGCGATGTAGTTTTGACTTCCTCTCCACACAAAGACACATCAGTATATTGAGAGAGTGGAAGCGTATAGTATCGATTTGTGTGTAGTGGGGAACTGAAGAGGAGATAAAGAATATTTTACTATGCTATGTCTATGCCCTACCAACTATAGAAACTCCGAAACAGTCCACATGATACGCTGTGAAAGTAGGGATGTATTATGTACCTTTTCTCCCAATCCTTTCTACTACTGGCATATGCATGGCCTTCCACTTTTTTTCTCATTTTCTCAAAACCAACAGTATCATCAATGTTTTCCCCCATGTCGCTAAACGCTCTCTTTTCTTGTCTGGCATCATTTAAAAAATGAAGAATTGCTGCTTCAATAATTTTTGCTGAAACTATACATGAATAGAGATGATAAACCGAATGAATTTATGAAAAGAAAAGATTGTACAATACCTCATTTTTGTTTTGACTGGTTTTCAACTGGGAGAAACTAAAGCTTTACAAAGAGAGATAGGATTTGAAATGTCAACTATAGTAAACAGAACAGACCACTAAATGATGCTCATACTAGGAAAGAATGAGGAAGAAGATCACATGTCATGTATTTTAGATACTAAACCCACTCAAATATACATTCAGGTATGTAGGGAATTTAATGTCGGTTACGCTTTCAAGAACGCATCAAATTTTTAAACAATCCTTCTATTTATAACCTTTACATTTCCATTGCACAATTTCCCACGAAAAGTTAAATTGATGGGAAGTATTTTTTTGTGCAAAAATTGAGGCATTTTAATAAAAATTTAGTCGCGTTTTTTAAGGGAAAAATTTCTCAGAAGTGGGTAATTATATTTTGCTCTACTCTTAAAGGCAACATTTCTTAAGTCTTTATATATATTTTTTTGCTCATTTAAATCTCCCATATCCCAACCATGAATTTGTCAGGCATACAACTGTCCGTAATTTAATTTATACAAAACTACTACAAGAAACGCAATCATAATGGAACTTTTGTGTCAATAGGATTTTTTAGACCGGGTGAATGAAAAGGAAGACATAAAAGGTCTAGCATTTTTATAAGAATACGTACTGACACAGTTACCTCATAATAGGAATCCATATACACAAGAAACTGTATAGGATAAACCAATTCATTCATTGATTCAGGGATAAAGATTAATAGTACACCAACCTATGCATATTATACAAAAAATATAGTTGTAAATGTGAAGCTATAAAAAGTATAATGATTTACTGCGCAGACGCTGTAGCCAAAATAATCTCGTATTTAATTTTAAGGAATGGAATATTTAAGTCAGTAATACAACATACAAACCTACATGCATAAATGTACATTATGTTCCCATCTAACTAGCAATAGTACTAACTTTTTGAGTTGAGACTTTTTTCACCACCGAAATAAGCGAATAAGAATGACAAACAAACAAACGTGTACATACATACTGGCAAATGTTTGTGTAGCTACAGGATATAACCACGTCGAGTTGATTAGGGTAACAAAGCATAATTCAGGATAATAGGTAATACTAAACTAATACACATACGTACGTAAGAAGCAATCTTAATTTAATTATAAATAACTCAACAAACGATACCACAATCAAGTAAAGTAAGGGCTGTAAACGTTAATAATTACGCTGTGAGGAAGCATTTTTAACGGGCTTGAAGGTTTGATAAAAACGTGATTCAGAAGGTGAGTAGCGATATGTTTCTTCGTTTCCATTACAAAATAATATAATTGAAACCGGGAACCGTAGAAATAGGAATGTGAATGTCTTAGTTTGCCATGTCAAAATTCCTAAAGGTGATGTATGGAGTGAAGGTAGCGTTGAGAATTGGTCAACAACAGTTCAACTGGAATGCTATGAAAACACGGTGATGATGATATTATGAGGTACATTTTTTTGTGACGACATACATAATTGACATGATATAATTTGACGTAATATTCATTAAATGACTTTTTCTTGGAAATAATTATATGTTCTTGTTGATTAATGCCATGTGTAATGTATAAATATAAATTGGACTCGGACAGACGTACATTATAACGTACAAGGACGTGTCGGACATTTACCATTATTGGTAGATACTTAGATAAGAAAAAAAAATACACTACATCGGAGAAAGGTACTTGGATGATGAATTTTTAACAAGAAATATCTATAAATTGATGTAATACTTATTATTATATACATATAGCCATAAATTATATTTATTATATTATTTATGATTGTTGCTACAGACTTATTGAAACTGTTGTAATATTTCGACTAAGGTACGTACATAATGAATTATTCTTATCTTGTGAAATAATGATTGTTATTTATTAAGTTGATAAACATTTTTTAATGGAGCAGTGACTTTAGTCTGTTGTAGTTGAGAATTTTTAATGGAGAATGAATAATGTACATACATATATAGCCGTACTAAATGATAAGAATGGTATTGTTATTATTAATGTGAACTAAATAGCATGATACGCATATTATAAATTACGATTATTACTATTACCACATGCACCCAAAACAAACTTAAAATAATAGTTGTTTATAAGGTGTATAAGGTGAACAATCATCATGATCATTGTAGTCGAGAGAACTAGTTGTGTAGTAGAAAATGTAGTTCAAAAATATATTAGGTATATGTATGAAAAAAAAGAAACCATAAACACGTGTATTTGCTCATAAAATATATATCGTGATTGTCATACAACCACCAAGATACTTACAGTTGTGTCCTTGTTGATTTATTAATTCATTTATCATAATATATTGCATTGCACGCATACATACAACTTCATATAATATGGACTCTGGAACTGTTTAACTTTTTTATGACTGCGTATAATACATCTAAAATCTTTTCCCCGTTTCCCCAATCATCATCTCATTCTCTGGGAGGAAGGATAGACCATCTTCATGCTAAACTGCGGCTTCAACGGGTAAGCTAAATGACTACAAGATACTCCTCAAAATAGCAGCAGCACAACATAACTCTCTCGTTGACGACATGGCAAGAACCCACGGAATTGATTTTAAGAACTAAAAAGACGAGGTAGATCTTTACCATAAAAACAATGCATGCTGTATCATGATGATATCTCTATCAAGCTCATATTATACTCATACAGACCATACACACACACGTTTCACATCGAGTTGATAAGATAATGCAGTGGAACTAGTATACATGCTGTAAATGCAGTTTGTGTGAAAGGAAATGACAAAAGCAGTTTTCAGTTTTTTGGGGATCTTGTGATTACGTATACTTATGCACAATTTTTTTGTGGCTGGTCGAATACGGGTACCTCCTACTTTCTTCCTTTCTTTCCCCGTTTCTGGAAGAATGTCGTCAGACTTGTTCAGAGAGAGTTTAAGCCCATTCGGACGTTTTTTGCCGTGAGATGAGTGAGTGATGAAAAATAAAGTGCAAAAATCGATCGGTTTTAACGGGAAAACGAAAATATGGAATGTCGATTCATAGCGATATTATTACTTTGTTCCCTCTGCTACGTTTACTACGCTGTGACACTACATGGAAGAGAGAGTGAAACTAGTTTTCTTTTTGTCCCCCTTACTTTCTCTCTTTCTCTTCCTTTTCTCTTTTTAGCTTCTTTCGACCAAGTCAAGTAGACATATAGCATGGCATGCTCACAGTGAACCTACGTCGAACGCATTTCCATTCTAAACAAAACAAATTCTCTTGCCATCATCATCATCATCATCATCCTCATGGCACAACAAACAAAACTTGAAGAAATTTCCTAAAAACGTACCACAAACTGCGAACTATGCTCATTTATTGTTTGTTTGGGCGTATTCTAATCTAATGCTACTCTGTTCTTCAGGCAGAAAAAAGTGAACGAGAAGAATACGTACGACCAGTGAGAGATACTCACGCATGAATACACACGCTTTCATTTTTCCTCTATAGCAACCATAAATACCTACACCTATACCTTTTACCCGACTTGGCTCTCCTTCGAATTTATTCATGTGTGTGTATATACGTGTATGTTTGTGCATTGCATTGTTCACAATTTACCTACACACACATTACATTTCCAAGGAAGAAAAGCTTTTCAAATTCATTCACTAAAACATTCTTGCAAAAAAAAAATTGTGAAATATTTGTGGAAAGACTCGACGGGAGAAAAGTGAGAACAAGTCATGTTATCCTCATAATATGGGCGCATTTCTCTCCATTGAACGACATGCACAGACTATATAACAGACTACATACCCATACCCGCTCTTCATTTTTTCACAAGCCTATTGAAATAATTATTAAATGAACATACAATAATGTAACATTACTGAGCCGTGTTTTTTCTACCAGCAGTCATCAAGAGAATTCTTATTATTTATAGTTTCTGCAGAGAAACAAGAGCCCGTTGAGTGACGTGACTCCATTAGATTTCTCAAAAACCTGAACTTACTGAAACGAATCATCTAAGGGAAGAATTTTTTTTGTACGCTGTGAGTGAACTCATGCTTTGCACTTTACACACAGGTACATATTACTTTACTACTGCGACTACTTACATTTCTTTATATGTTTCACTGCATTTTCTCCAACACCACACCACCACCTTCCACCACACCGTCTTCTTTCGCTACCGCTTTCCAAGCACCATTTATTTACTACAATAACGGTAAATTATTGTGTATCAATATAGCTTGAAGTGATTTTCTCTGAAGAAATGCAGGTACATAGGTAAACTCACACTTTTTATAGACGCCCATTATATTTTCTTTGAGAAACAAAAATTTCGACGGAACGATATTAGGATGAAATAGGACAATTTTCTTTTACTACATACTACACATAATATTGCCAAGAGGATGCTTGTAAAGAAACGAAACAACATGAATGTTTTTACGTACTTTTCCCATCCTATATCACTTCATCTGGACGTACAGCTAGTCCATAATATTTTACACAAAAAACCGTTTCCAGCAGTTTTGCCAGTTTTTCTTCGTGTTTTTATGGTCTACATGATATTCATGCATGTAAGGAGGCAGTGCACAACTCGTCAGGAGAATTTTTTTCGGCATGATGGAAACTAAGAGCTGTGATCTCGTTGTTAGATATTTTTGTGGGGAAGCAAAAATACTGGAAAGAATATAAATATACAGCAACAACTTATCTCTTTTGGTTTTGCCTACCTGAATACATAGTTACTTGCCTCAATGTAATCGGTAGGTGGTAAAAGAAATGCTTATTTCTGAGCAAAAAAACTTGGAATATGTAAGTATGGATTATTGTGTAAGTATGTATTCCATGAATTGAGCATCTTCAAAGGACATAATAATATATAGATTTTTATAACTTGCAATAGACAAGCATGGGATACGATATGATTGTATTTGAGCTTTTTTATGTCTTTAATACAATAAATTACTTATAAACAATACAAATTATTTGCAAAATTGGGACAATGTTTTTAACAAACATTAAACATATATTCCGCATATATATGAAAATTGTATGAAAAATTTAGTGGACTGTCAAAAATAAGCTCATTCTTGACAGTGTGCATCGGTTGAAGGCATAATCTGAAATTGTTAAGATCTCGTTT
>JAQIXW010001327.1:0-20038 GCA_034700685.1 Willowsia buskii | reverse complement strand
GGGTGAAAGATGATGATGAGGGTAAAGCGGTGTGGTTAGTGGTAAATCGAAGACAAAACTGCTCTCTAAAATATAAAGTAGTACAAAGTGAGTCACTATCGACTCGATACAAATAACAAGAAGGAGTAATCCTGGTTTATTTCAAAGGTTCAATTTGGAAGCCAATCAGAGTGCATTGTAAGAGGGAGTAGAATGCTTTATCTGTTTGTTGCACTTTATGAAAGTGGGACGAAGACTGAAAATGTGCGGGGAATGATTCCTTCTTTGCTCTTGCTTTTGACCACAAACAACAGCAATAAAAAAATCAAAGGTTCCTTGGATTATAGAAAATATAATCAAAGTTGGAAAATGCAATATCATATTATGTATATTTTAACCCTATTTCACTGCTTAACATGCAAAACTGTAGTTTTTTGTAGTAATTTTTTATCTCCTCGTCAAATCACAAAAGTCGTGCTCTCTGCAAAAACTCCTTGTTTGTAGAAAATACATTTGAAAGTAAGCGTGGACGACAAAACTACCTATATTAATTTTTTACGAATCTGTACACATCAGGTACAAACTTAACAGCAACAAACCACTTGATCCATTCATCCACATCCCCGTTATGATTACTGATGATTACTGTTACTCCACTACTTACAACTCCTTATATAGGACATTTGCTAAAGTCTATGTTCTATTGTTACGAAAAAAAATCACTTTTACAGACAGACTGACTAAGTTTCGAGTGTTGTTGAGCCGAGAACCATCAAACCGCAAAAGTGCATGCCATGTATTTTGAGAGTCGTGTTTTCAGTAAACAGGCGGCATCACCAACAAACAGCGACGCAATTCAAAGTGATTATCTCCTCAGAGCGTATGCCAAAACGAAAGCGAAATTCTTTGTGCAGCCAGCCAAAATCCACGTAAAAAAACTCAATCTTTATACCTGTAAGGTATATATCGTCCTCTCCGCGTTTTTTGATAAAAATGTATACATTGTAAAATCCCGTTATTTGGCAGATCACAGTAACCCAATCATGGTTTTGTTAAGTGAGACACAATAACCAACATCGCACATGGGACCAACATTTCAGAATGAATGCAACAAAAATCCCAAGATCAACAACCAACAATTGCATCATTCATTCTCATTTTGTTCGCATTTACCAAGAATTCGAACACCATGTGTGCGGTGGAGATTTCTTTGGTGAGAGTATAGATTTGGCATTGATTTTTTAAGGTACATATATAGGTTGTCAGATTCTCGTATCGTATTTCTGGAATTTATATGCCCCATGCTGATAATTTGATAGTGCCACTGGCAGGAGAAGCGACACGCATTTTTGGGTGAAATAAATTTTACGTATGAGAGGTGAGCCCTTTCTTTTTATTCTGATGAAATCTTGTTATCGCCGCAGCCACTACCACAGTTGACCTTGCCTTCTAATATTATTTCATTATTACCGATGACGATTTTTATTATAGCTTTTTATATGATTACATCACATTATATTGCTTTGAAATCACTACATTTTTTATGTGCTCGTACCGCTCTCGTTGAATAAGACTTTTTTGTCAAGTTCATTCAAACAGTAATTACATGAGTAACAGTGAAGCTTTCTTGTGCTCTTTGACACGGATTTTAATTTTACACATCTATTTTCATTATCTGATTGTTTTAAAGATGAAATACTACGGAGCTTTGTTGCCAAAATTCCATCAATTGCAAATGCACATGGAAATGGAATTATAGTTGAAGTAATTACTGGATTGAGTTTTACACGTTTACAGTGAAACAAGCGACAAACAAATTCTTTTTTTTCTTGTCAACAGTACTTGAAACGCAAGATGATGACAAGGGAGATTTTCGGTATTGTGATGATGACTCATGTAATTATCATTCGGGAAGATTTTGCCAAAGGTAGAGACTGACCCGCGACTAGAGGTCTATTCAATTGTACAAGCATCTCTGTTCACTCACTCAATTATGACGATAGTTGATGTTGGCACTGATTGATCATCGAATTGTGTGTACGAGAGAGAGGCAGCACTTATGGGAGATGCGCTTTTTGAGCCGCATACATTTTCATCTTCTTCATCTATCTACCTGAGTTGGTCATTATCGTGTACCGAATACCATCTCGTATTTTAGCATTATTGCATGTATTGCACATTGACACTTGCAAAAGATTTCGTTCGCACCTCTAAGAGCGCTGGTCAGAGTTATAAAGCAATTATGAATTACGCTACTCTCTGTTCTCTCAGAATCAGTTGTCATCCATTATTCAATGTTACGCAACAAACGCACTGTAAATGACAAAGACTCAAAAGCAAGAGTTATCCGATGCTCAACTAAAGGTGAGATGAGTAACCATAAGTCATGCAGTTTAAATACATTTTTTTACATAGATGGACAATATGATCTGGAATGGCAGAAAAAAGCATGTAAAATAAATCAGTAGTATAACTTTTAAACTTAAAATCAGACAGGGTTTTGAATCCCTTATATCGCGTGAAACCAAAAAAGCTCGCTCATAGTATCCCATTATGGTTCTTTTTTTACTAGAGTGTTGGCTGCGTGAGGATGAAAGTGAAACGAGTAAATCAGATAATACCTATCCAACACCGCATATTTTCTCAAATAGATAGATCATTAAAATTATTACAGGTTTCAAATTTGTAAAGATTATTATTACTGGGCGTTTCAAATGCATTTAATCTCGTAAATAAATCTGGCAGAATGAATGATAAATGGAAGAGCAGCTCTCGCAACAACAGCATCGTCTCAACAGTATAGTTTCTTCACGTTAAAAGATTATGATGGGAACTATGCACAAAAGCTTCAAGATTTAAAAAATAGTTTGTGAAGGCTCTTTCACATGCAGCATCTTCATACTATCTTCACTGAGAAACAAGATCTCTGCTCTACAGTCTGTTTGAACACACTTGGTTGCATTTCCCTTCTTCAAAGATTTTTTCATTTCCCTTTCATCCTTTTTTTTTATTGTGGGATAAAAATAGATTTTAGAATCAGCTGCTGCAACTACAATCAATTTTCATGAAAAAAATGAATCGCATCTTTATCCCTGACCATGGTCACTAAACCCGAACCCGACTCTCAAACCTTTTTTATCGATACCTTTTTTAAGTGTGTATCACACTCTAAAGCACAGCATCCGCCCCATTTTTCACACCATAATTCCTCTTTCGGACATCACCATTACTTTACCAGAGGCTATAAATAGAGCTGCTATTAGGAAAATGGTCAGTGATAATCTGTAATTTACGTAAGAATTTTCTAAATTCCTTTGGTGGTTCAACAACTCCATTATCTTGAAATGTTCCTGTATGTAATTTAGTGCACCTGGTCAGTCATTAGGTCACACCCCATCATCCTTCTTGTTCTCTTCATCAACATCTTGATTCATTTTTTTCATTCTAAAAATATCCAACATACGCAATACAAAAACGTGCATGTCTTTCTTCTTCACGTTTTCTCTATGAATCTTTACCACATAAATTCCAGGTACCTTCTTTCGCTTTGTAAAGCCATGAGATATGTACAACTTGCGATTTTATTTGTCGCGAAACGAGACTCTTTACTTTCAATTTGCCATCATGAATTTTACTTTCAAAGAAAAGAAATCGATTTCTCGTCTCTCTTTTCCATGAAGTGGATACAACAGAAAATTCATGATTTTATCTCTGATCGTGATCATGTCGCCCCATCATTTTGAACACGATATTTGTCACATTGTCATCTTTACTTCTTAAATTATGTTATGTTTTGTGTGAACATTAGAGCTGAAGCAGTTTTGAGAAAACAGCCATCAAGTTTTGTTTTCTTTCTTGTCACTGTTGTCACATTGTAAGCATGAATAAATTCATAAATGTATCATGCTACAATTTCAATATTTTTATATTAACTTATCCCTTGTTGCAGTGCTACAGGTAGAAGTTTACGAAAGACTTTTGAAGTCATGATTAAAAAGTGTGAGAGAAGACCCGATTCAATCAAAGATTTGAAATCGCTTTTTAAAAATGCCCGAAGCACTAAATTCCTTCAAGCCTTCTTTCAATCTGGCTTTTTGAATCTGAGCTGACAACCAACAACTTAAGCTCTGCCTTCAAATCAACAATTTCATAACTTTTTTCGCAACTTGATTTCATTTCAGATTGAATTTCTATGAGATAATAAATAAATACATATAATCATACATCGTGTTGGCGGAAGCTAGTAGTGAAACAATAAAAGCTTGTCGCATTCACTGACTTACTATTAGTTTAACATTTTTAAATCAAAAGAGACAAGCAGTGCAACCAACACAGCCACCTCCCATTTTTCTCCCCATCTCGCCTCAACCAAAACTGCACTGTACAAATACAGTTCATCACTCTTTCATTCTATTCAAGCCATACCAGAAGTGTAGTTGCATACTTGCATATTATTAAAAAATCAAAAAAGAGATTGAGATCATAACGGCTGATTATCAAAGATATTACTGCCAGTTAGCATTACTTAACACTGCATTATTGATTCTTCTCGCAGAGCCTAAGACAATATTAACGGAATGATCTCCGAATAGCATGAAAGGTAACAAATATTGGGGACGGTGACTCATTGAAAAAAAGAGGAATAGTAATTAAGCCATCTTAACACTTGACTAAAAAACATTCAAACTTTACATCTGTATAACAGGTATTAAAATTGGTTTGAAGTTCTTATCAGTTCCCCTTTTCGTTTACATCTGAGCCCTTACTGGTTAGTATTCCGATTGAAAGTGTTTGGCAGAAAGTACTATTCTTAAAAAATTCTAATTACTACAGGTAATAAAGCAGATAGTTGTGTGTGGTGCGATCTTAAAATTAGATTATGCCCATGTTCTTTATTTGGAGTGATGAGGACTCTAAATTACTTTGCTGCTGTGCTCGTTTGTTTTGCTGGCAGTGCAGTAGCTTATCATGTGCTGTCATTAAAATTCTTTTATGCAAAAAAGGCAACTTGATGTATTTTCAACAACATCGAACCAAAAAAAACATAAAATTTAGAAAGTGCCACACAGACACAAATTTCAATTTATATTAATTCTATTTCCTTCGGACTCAAACCTGTAAACTGAAAAGAATGAGCTCACTCAGCAGAACCGAATGAAATCTGGAGGAGGACACAATTTTATGATGCTGCTTGCAACTGTAATAATAATAGCTGCTATAAAAGAGCGTCTCTCTCAATTTCGTGATGTGATACAGTATGGCCGACTGACAAATCGAATTAAAAGTAAAAGATGAATAATGTGCAGTGGACTAGGCATAAATTGAAATCGACAACAATTGCAGTCTCCATTGAAATTCAAAAAGTGTAATAATATGTTTTCCTGTCATGTCCACTACCACGCTCGCGCATCCTCAACACGCAGGCATTCATTCGTTCATAATATTTTAATGATGAAAGTGAGATTTCGAAGAGAAAATTGCATTTTACTTCTTGACTCACTTTCAACTACTTCTTTTATAAAAATCTTTAGGATTTTTTTACATAGATGCATGGCAGATGCGAGAGAGGAATACTAATGATGATGATGAGGTTATTTCTTGACGATGACAATGGGATCCAAAGATGTCATAATGAAATGGGTGGTGTCAGTTTGGCTACTATGTTTACAGGTTTGGTAGTGGAGAAGCATCCACATACATAATTTAGAAACCTTCCCCAATTCAAATTGCATTCAATAAAATAGAAAAAGAGAATATCACACAAAACTTATCTGCCCAAATCACCCAGCAAAAAAGCCAACGAAACAATGGACACGAGAGTGCATAATTGTCATTTTGTTCTTATCGATTCAGCAATAGCTCATGCATTTTTGCAGTTTGGTGTTGCTGGCAGCTGCAGTTGATAAATTAATTTATTGGAAAAGCTGTGCCAATTAGTAGATTAATGACTGACATCATTACTAAAATCCACCCAACATCACAGTAGTATGCTGACCGGCTTGTTGCTTAAAAAACTATTTTACACTACACAGTAGTCGTCGTCCCCGAACTCATAAGTCATCCCAATGAACAATCAAAGTGGAGTGCCCACTCGGTGAGTAATCTAAAGGAGGATGCTGTTCTGAAGGACATCGCGTTTTAAATGATTGTACCGTTTAGCAAGAAAGAAGCATTTTTTATCATGAGAGAAGAAACCCAAGTCAAGTGGGAGTTTTCCTTTTTCCACATACATAATCGATACGTATAAGCTCTGATGATACTCTCCGTTTAGGATTGGGAAAGGTGCATTGTAATTGAGATTTTGTGTAATGCCACGTAATAATAGATATGGCTTTTTATATTGTTGGTATCTGTGCACGGTAATTTTATAGCCCAAATTATTTGCACATCGCGAAACAAGTATTTAGTAAAGTGAGTAGAAAAAGTGAAGGTGGAATGGTATAGGAATGCACACAGCTTGCAGACAATCAACAGGTTAGTAACAATTGAATGGTCAGTTGGTCATACAACAATAACAGCCACAAAATCGAATAGACACAGTCAAACTTTTCGATTTCTGCAGTAGCAGTGTACGTTCATATCTTGCAGTTTAGCTGGTGCATTTTTGGTAAGATGCAAAAAGATTTTGTTTGCTTCTGTTTCTCTCTGCCACTGCCTATATGCACATTACTTGGCTGCTGGCTAACAAAAGCCAATAAATCATGGTTGAACAACAACAATGATAACTAGGAATAATGTGTGATATCAAAATGTGAATAGGGAGCGTACCTAAATTAAAGCATGATGATATGCTACTCTCTATGCTTAAAAATGGCAACTGCTCAGTTGAATTAGCTGTAGCTAATGTGCCTCGTAATGGAATCACACAGCAGCTGAATAGCTCTTAATCATCCACTGTGTTTTGCAAATTGAATTCGGCAACAATAAAAAAAGTGGCTTTTATTAAATTGCTAAGTCTAAATCAATTCAAAATATCTAACCAAACGATAAGCCAAAGCCACGACAATGGTGCTGCTGTGTGTGTGCGGATTTTTGGCTGCTGAATTGACGTAATGCTACAAGCACGCCACAACAATCCCATTGTTTTTACCTACACACACGCACGACAATTCTTTGAGTCATTCACGGGAGCATTGGATAATAATGCGGTAAATGAAAAAAAAATCTGGTTGCTACCTCTTTCGTACGTTATGTGCGTGCAATACAGTTTTTTTTAAAGCACTGGGTTGGGTAGCCTACTTTTAAGATTAGAAAAATGTAAATTAGCAGACACCTAATTTCTGGCATTGTTGTGGCACTGGTGAAGCAACAGTAGTGGTCGTTGCGGCTTACGAGATGAAAAAGGAAGGAAGGATTTATTTGCCTTCATGTCATTCATTCTCCAAAAACAGATTCACTTTCCTCGCATATCTCTGGCTTGGAAGATTGACTCGCAAACAATATGTTTTTTTGCTTGTTTGATTGCCCACGCATGAAAGTTGGGATTGTATCCTCGCCTGCCATTTCTCCTGTCTCCGATGGAATCCTTAAAGATGCGAGCATTATTTTGCTCATTAATGCGGTGATGTGTTTTACCTGAATTCTTTGAAATTGAATTCAAATGGAAATTATTTGAAAGCATGTTTTGACTTGGATTGCAGTCCAGCAGACAATTGAAGAAGATTAGCTGCTATACAAATATGGTCGGGGTAACAGCTTGCCTTGCCCAGGTCAACTTTTGCAGTGATATTTTGTTCGTTTGTTGTCGTATCTTTATCACTGATGAGCATGACGACCTGCCCTTACGGCGAATGTTATTCCTGATGACATGAATGAGTTGAATAATCTGAGCATATGCGCTAGGGCCAAATATTGTGTACAAAAATTGCCGCAAAAACTAAGATGCATAGTAATCCTAATCATATATAAAGCTTATATTGGATGCTGGTCTGCCCCATTAAGCATCTTTGCATTATTGCATTGTTCGAAAAATAAATTGTTATGTAATGAAATACGAACTGTATTGCCAGATGTCCATCGTCATTAGCCAAAATAGCATTAACTTTTTGCTCGATTATTGGCTTGGATTGAGAATTAGAGAAATGAGATGCCCTGTCATTTGATATTTAACACTCCAAAACTTCATTACTCTCTGAAAGATAGCGGAAAGCATGTCATTATGATTGCAGAGCTCTTAATGGATTGACGAATGACCACGCCCGATCTTATTGAGAATCCGACACTGACCAACACTGCCAAATAGTCAAATATTGATACTCTCTGCTTCTACGTGTACTTCAAATGCTTGCTCTGATACTGTTACGAGCAATCACATTCATCAGAAGGTCACGTAGGTAGGTAGATAGAAATATTTCACTAACTGTGAATTACTTTCAGACATTCTAACAGAATTGCAATGATTAGCAAAAGGTGTTATAAATTTGTGCGTGTTAATGAGATGAAAGTATGTACTTCTCTGTGTACTCAACATTTTCAATCAAATTCATCAATTTCCTCATCAGAGCACACAAGCCAAAAGCTCTCAACTTTTTTACGAGCGCGTCAGAGCCTAACCCAATCCATCTCACCGCAAGTTATCTTTCCTAGACCATCAGATTCCCTTTCAAGCTCCTTCGAAAAAAGCAAAAGTTTAAAATTATCTATCGGAGAAAAAATACGCTTGCATTGCAGATTATTTGAAGAACTGCATTCAAAAAAGTACTTGCAGTTTTTACTGCACTAAAGAAGTAGAATAATAGGTCAAACATGTTTGGTTTTGGATGATAATCATCTTTTCATCTTGTTCATCTCGCCAGCGTTTAAATTTAAACTGCGATCTTTGCTCACCTCCTCGTCTCATCTAGAAAATGTTTCCCATCATCTCTCAGAAGAATGTATGATCCTTCGTGCTTCAAAGTCAGCACGAGAGAAAAGGAAGGATGGATGATCTGAAGCAATGCTGCTCAGTCACATGATAAATGGCCAAAGTTTCTCACCATGCGGATCTAAAGATTCTTTTTCTAATCCTTCAAGACTACCTCACCATCTTATCGTGGTCATAAAAAATCGTACAGATTGCAAGAGAATTTCTAACCATGATGATTTAAGTATGCGCACGTTCAATCCTGCTACTGATCCTTCCCCAATCATTAAACTCGGTCTTTCATCATCATCTAATCTAGAAAAATAAATTTCTATTACACATGAATTCTGTATTTAAAAATATTCTGCTATTCAAAAATGGAAGATGACAGTGTGTTCATGAAAATGTCCTGTATCACATGTCACACACTGCCATTTCCCATTCTCCTCATAATTCACAAAACACATATTTTAAAATCAAGTGGCTAGAAAATTTGAGTGAGAGTGGTATGGAATCACTATTGTTTTTATATACAAAAATAAAAATATGATTCTCTTTTTACCAATTGTGTATACGGAAAGCTATCAAAAACGCATAAAAAAATGGGCGACATCCCCGTGAAAATTTTCATCCCATACCTACTTATTACCTGGCTGATCTCGTGATGATATTGCCCATTCTTTTCACCAACGTCGACAAATAAAGGGAATGGCTATACACTAGCAAAAATTTTAAAAGATGGAAAAAGGCTGACTAATAATAAGCTGCTCGCAGCTTCATGATTATCATGATCAACAATAGTGGAAATTTATACTGTATTGTTGCCAGCGACTGCCCCTTCTTCTGCAAATAATAAGATGCACACTCTTCTTCTCTCTGCTTTTTGAAGTTCATTTTTGTTCAGCATCTTTCATTCAGTAAAAATAGAAACTTTTCCTAACCTACTTACCAAAAATATACTCACTCACTCAGCAAACAAACAACACAACAATATCATCCACACAACTACTACCACAAGTTGAAAATAAAATTTTTACCACTACAATGTAGTAGCGAACAGCACAAGAGCAGCATCCAATATAAATAATTTTTATGCACAAAAGTCGAAAAGACAGCGTTGCATGTCTGCCAACATTATAGATGTGTGGTAGTGTATATATTTGGCCAGACTTAACAATGCAATGATGATAAAGATAATTTTATTATCATCAAACTGCTCTTTCTTTACTTCACCCTGCACACACACACACGCAACAAGTTGATTGTTGGTATTTGTTATGCTCGTGTTTGTTTTGCAAAGAAGAGGAAGCTGAAAACGCATCTTTTGGATGTTTGCAGATAGGCAGGTAAGATGTCGAGTACGAAAAAAAAACTTACGTTTATTGCAATTCTGATCCATTTCAGTGGCTCGCTATTCAAATAAGCTATCTTCTTGCCAAATATATACCTAAATGATACTCTGCTTCAACTTTTAAGATGAGTCGTGTTTTTACACACATGCCCTTATAATACCTACATATTTTTTTACACTGCTAGTAGCAGACACAAGTAATTACTGCAATTGTGTGACCAACAAAACTTGCGATTGGTACTAAAAAATCTGTATAAAAATATACTGCAGAGTACAGTGTGCAGTGGCAACTGCTTCTCGTAATTTTGACAGAACGTTTAACGTAACGGTTGGTCGTTCGTTTTCAGTATTTTGTGGCTCGTGGCCAGTTTGCAACTTGAATTTTCAGTGCATAATGCATAGACTTCACGCAAGTTTTGATATGTGTGTGGCCATTTATTAGGATGCAGATATGGTATGGCTCTAATGACACTTTTTTTGTAATGACAGAAATAGGTAGTAGGAATTTGGTGACTTGGTTTTGGGAAGAATTGTGTCAAGTCAAATTTTACGAAAAGGGGGATCCCCAAAATAAAATAATCTAATAACTTGCCACACCGCTGCGTTCTGTCGTCGACTGGTCAAGAGTCGGAAAATAAAGCAACCAGGAATCATCCCAAATCCCCCATTTTGATCCGTTGCGTAATTTTTTGCATCTTTCTTACATATATTTTCGTCGTATCATAAATAAATTCAAATTGTTGAAATTGTGCTAAAAATACAGCCAGTGATACATGAGTTTCGAGAATTTCTGAATACTATGCATTTCATGTTGCTAAATTATTAGGTACTGGGTATACACGTGTTTATGAAAATCCATTTTAGGTATTCATTTTAATGCTCACGACAAAACATGGTTCCACTTGTACCTCCTCTCTAACATTTTATTAAAGTAGACAGAATATTTTTTTTCTTTATATTCTTTTGGACTTGATTTTACTTGACAGGAATTACATTTCGAAAACAAAACCATACATTTTGCATCATGAAATAACACATGACATAACATTTTACAGGCTTGGCATTTTTTAAAAAGGCAAGTGTATATTGTGGGTACAACTTTTGCAAAATAAAATTCGAATCTATTCACAAATAGCAACAGAGATGCTGCTGCCTCTATACAAATATGTGCAATCATATTTTGTCTTACAAGTGCATTTTGTTTTAATAACAGAAAAAAATGAAAAGTTATTGTAGCAGCGGCTACCTTTTCTTTGATTTGGACGAAAATTTACAATAAAAATGCAAAATAAGCCATCAATCTTTCAACAGGCAAAAAGCAATACAAAATACAAACCCTCCAATAAACCTATTTATTTTTCTAATTGACAAATTCCTTTCTTCATCCCTGTCGCAACTTTAAAAAAAATTATATCTTCACTAGCAAATCACTTCATTGGATTTTGTACGAAATGCAAAGATGATTGAATAATCATTCAAGTTGTTTGAACACTAGCCCTTTCTTGTTTATCGAGAGACAGAGAACTGTAAATGAATCAATTTGATTAACTCATTAAATACACATTAACGACTGAGGCATAACACAAAGCCATAATGTCATATCTATACAGATGTATTCATAATTGTGAGACAAAAATGATGGGATCATCAGTCAAGATATAAACAGAATTATCATTTATTAATTAGTATTCGTTTCGTGTGCCTGTAATTGTTTAATAGTTGAAGAGACAATAAAATCGAATCATGTGTGAGGAGTGCACATTGTTGTCAAGCTTGTAAAGAAGATGGTGTGATGCTTGTGTGGTGGCACGACCACTGTAAAGGGGTGTGCATGTGCCGAAGTCTACGCACAGATGAACTTTGACTTTTCTCACTCTCATCAATCACATCACACACTTCGTCGGCAAACAACACTTTGAATTTGCATGTAAAAATTAGTGGGCTTCTAGCCTCTTTAATGTATTTTAAACTGTGAGTTTCAACATAAATATTTTGAGTAGCCTTTGTGCTCACAGGTCATTAAATATCTTTTTTTCTCTATAGACCAGAGCACCCATCATCATCATCGAATCCTATATTGAATGCAACTAAACATATTAGTTTTCTCATCAGGTTCCTCCTCACATCTTGTCATCAATATTCTACTATCATCAAAAGATTATTTGTTTGATACACTTATAAGCTCTCACTCTCTATCCTACATTAATTCTTGTAGAACCCATCATCATGCGTCAAGATTGTGCGTGTGAAAATTGGAGTGCAGTCTTGTTGGCCAGATGAACATAAAAATGGTAGCAAGCGACACTGAGACCGATAACCTGATGAACTATTCAGCTGAAACGTCGCACAATTATCGACAAACATTTTTACAGCTGGCTGGCTTTTTTAACACACCTGCTTTTATAGTGTTGCTTGTAAATGGACTCTGTGTGGAGTGGACGTGATTACACAAGCCAATGAGCCAAAAACGCTTGAAGATGCTTTATAGCAGGCTTTTAAGGCAGACGAGCTCTCTAGATTCAGATATTTCTCACATAAATATATTGAGCATGGATACTACTCCTTGTATGCAGCAAGCTGCACTTTTGTACATGGACTAGATTGCATCACATTTAATATTTAATTAGACGGACGCACACAAAACAAAGTGATACTTTGGTTCTTATCAGCGAAAATAAAACGATTTGAACAAGAGCACACCATTCACCGCGACCACCACCACTGCACGAACAAAGAGCATACTTTTTCTCAAGAAAATCATTGAAAACGTTCACAAGCACAGCACAACATACACTTTAGAATTTTTCATATATAAAAATCATAATCATATAATCCAATGCAATGACAAAGTATCTCAGAAAACTGCAGCGAAAAACATTCTTATAATATCACATCATGATAATAGTGAATACTGATAAGGAACATGATACTCAGTAATGCGTGGAATCATAAATCCAAATAAACGGCTGAGAATATGCCTATGGAATTTACGCATCATAATAATAACCTTTTCCACCTATTTAGCAGAGCGCTTAAGTGTCCACTACACAACCATTTATATTTATGAGAGAACTCATAAGCAGGATTAGCCGTTCTCACAACCACACACACAAAACTTCATACTTTATTTAGTATTTTTCCAAGAGATTCCAGATTAAACCGACTTTTGGGAACTCCTATAATTAATATTCTTTAAAAAATTAATAGCTAATATTTATACTCTTACCTTTGAATAAGCGATCAGGAAAATCCAAATGTTAAAAATCCATGCATGAATGGTCAAACACAATATTTTTTAATCCAATTTATTATACGAGTAAAAAATGAACCACTAATGATTTCGTTCACACAACACCACTTTCCTTGATCCAGTTTCTTTTTTCTTTGTACTTAAACATGAAAAGACCACCCATTTACAAAAATTGATTGCACCAGAATACAACTTTTTTTACAATATTTTTAAATCTTCCGGGCTCTATTCCACTATAAGCATTTGTTGCAGTCACTTCACTCACTGTGCAAAGCTTCTTCACAAAAAAACAATGATAATTTTTGGTCAGCAAAATTTTGCGCACCTTTTATAATTATTCGTCTTCCAGTAAAACATAAATGGTCATAAACCAATAATTTTACTAAATACTCATTTTACTTCCGTATAATGTGCACAATCAACCGAGTGAAATTCATAAACTCCGGAGAAGCTCCGTGTCAAACCAAAGTTAGCAATTCAACTAAAAAACTCTTACCTCTGAAACAGGTAGTTTATCTCATTTGAATGGAGAATTACAGGTAGGAAAAATAGCGAAATAGAGAAAGAGGGTGAGAGAGAGACTGACAGCGACGTGCTCGTCAGGGTAAGATCCTGAACACACTGACGATAACCACTCTCGGCAAAACCCATGTGCTGCACATGAAAAATCATACCTTTACGTGTATTCTCGGCAAAAGTGTGTGTGGCATGGCAAGGTAACTTGAGTCAGCAAAGCAGAAATACATACAATACACAGAGATCATTGTTGAGTAAAAGGCAATCTATTATATAGGCTTATATCCAACTACGCATTGTTGCTCTCTGCCTTCAAGTATCTTATAGCTTATATTTCAAGTTGAAAATCCGCATTGACTGAATTCATATGCATAGGTATAGAGGCAAAATATTCTTACGCACAAAAGGAATCTCTCTAACGTGAAGTTAAATGCATACATCCAAGTGACCAAACAAGTTGGTAGTTGTGTGTACGTACCTGTAGGCAGGCAAAGAACGTTCTCGCAGAAACTTTAACTGCACCATTAACATTAAAGCATTAACATTACCATAACCATATCTCTAATCTACAGATACATTCGTTCGTAGGCAAATTCGATAATGATTTTGGTTTTACCTTTACCCTCAACTCAGCACAGTACCCCTGGGCTTCGGTAGTGGTTACGCATATAAAAAATCTGCACTGCTTTTCTTTATGGCGAGCAAAAAAAATGTGTTCGAGTAGAGCTGCAAGAATTGAAAGCGATGTTGAAGCCACCTTTTCTTCAACCTGAGAACTAAACGAGAGCGCTATCGCAGTCAGGTAAACAGTTAAAGTAAGTTGTGAGCAGTGCTTTTTACAGCGCTGTGTACTGAAAATTTGCAGTTTGTAGTTTGCAGTTCTGCCGTTGAGGAGCGTTCCACGATCAGTTGAAATGCTAACGGTAAACAGCGCCAACGACGCTGCAAAGTGTTTGGAGTTCTTGCATGTACGTCTGATTCTGACTGACAATATCGATATTTGGATGCTGCGTCAAAGAATTTGCATTTCTCTTTGGTGCATCTTGCAGCGCGCATAGAATGAGTGACGACCTTGAGCTTTTGTTACAAGTACATGAATAAGTGCAAGTCATAAAAATTAGTCATTTTGATTGCATCATTTCTTGTATTTGGGGGTAAAATGTTAAAATATTCAGGATCATCTCGTTTCTCCCCTCACATATCACCTTGCTTCCTACGACAGCGAATCTCATCATCATTTTGTCATTTACTTTCCTTTCTTGCTTTTTTAAAGATTCTTTAGTCATAAATCCATAAATGAAATGTAAAATTAAAGGGAAATAGCGACAAATTACCATGAATAGGTAAATCCGCTCTGCCAAACGGATATGCCAAGAAAAATTAACGTTTTTACGATGAAGGTCAACGTTTGAAGTTACGATTTGAATGATTAAACATGAATAAATAAGCAAGAAGACACGTAAATATGTCGCTCATACGAAATTATAAAAACAGGAACTGGGAAAATTCTACGAAATTGGAAACTAGGTCAGGACATTGAAAAAGTTGAGTTACACACGATCTTGAGTTGCGTCTCATCATCGCTCTTCTGTTGTAGAATCAACAATATCATGCTTCCATTTTTTTCACAGTCATCTCTATCTTAAAATATGACTGATCAAAGTATGGCACGGGTGAGAACAAAATTACATATATGATTCATTCATTGATTAAATTCCTTTTCTCTGGGTTTATCACAGCTATTTACGACAGACCACCAACACAAAAAAGTTGTTTAATATAACATGTGGATAATTTGTTGTTATTACATCACATTGTTGAAGTAGCGAACATGTATTGGCAGTTAAGTATTATGCCAAATTTGTCAGCTTCAGAGTACGACCAATAGATTTTTCCCGTGTTTGCATATTATGACATATTTAAGTCACTGCTCAAACAATCGAATTTTATTTTGATTCAAAGACTAAACACCAAAAAAAAAAAAAAAAAAATCCGACCGGAAATCATAATCAGTAGATTCAAATACTCCTAAATATTGTTGTCTACAGATCCTGAACTCATAAGCAATTGCCTCTATTTGATACTTAAATACATCTTGCTTTTATAACCCATGAAAATACATTTTCTTACGCCTTGAAATGAGCATACCCAATCCATTTCAGAAAACTGCAGAAAAGAAAATTATAATTGTTTCCCGTATGCATCCGCACATTTTCACCCTCTGGCCCTAATAATGAAAGAAAAAAGCAGCAAAAATCCACCTGAGAGACGACCATAATAATATGTATTCAATCGTCTGGACGTGAAGCATTAATGATTAGCCCTCTCTTCCACATAGAATGAGTCAGTAGCTACCTGAGTTTCTTATGCCCAACAAAACTCGCTTCACGCTCATAATCATCCTTCGTTACAATGATAATAAGGATGATAAGATTGTGAGCACATGCAAAAAAATTGTTTTGATGATGTGAATAAGTAAACCAGCCTCCTCCTCCATTCCTCCACCTCCTTCTCCTCAAGTTCAAGTCATAAATCAAAACTCGAGCACCTTCTCTCATTCCAGCCATTCCACACAGCCACAAAACATCATCGCAACTAGAGAGAAACAAACAGTTCAGCACGAAAATTCTCTTCTTGCATTCCAATCTAGTGACGACCAACAACAAAACTTTCCTCCTCCAGCAGTAGCAACAACAAAACCACCAGCACAGAATATTTATAAGCGTTTGTCAAATCGACACAGGAAAAAATCCTGTCGCTGATGATAATGATGATATGTAATGCAACTCGATTCCGTGTAGTACAATGACAATAATTGTTGTGATGTGATCACCATCATCTCATGATACCCATCTGCCTGTCCGACTCTTACTATTCTTTTCTGATAAGTCATTATCATAGTTCTGATCTACTTGTTCGTATATCCATCTTTTTTACTCCTCCTCTCATTCTTCCACAAGATATCTCGGAGCTACAGAGTTCTTGGTGGTTTTTTAAATGCGAAAAATTTCATTCCACTTCAGATCCACACCACTTGTTGGCCACTTATTAAAACACGCATACCATTACCGATTGTGTGTGTGATGTTGATTTTTTCATCTTTTCCAATCGGACCATCAGCAGGAATTTAAAAAAATCAACATTGTGAAAATGAGATCGCATTTATAAGACGTGTTGTTTTTGTAACTGCTGATGATGGTGTCCTGGAGCTCATTGCTCATTGAAATTAGATCTTTAAGGTAAGCCAACGCAAAAGAACAAGTAGGAAAAGTGCGTTTCAATTCAACTCACCAAAATCTTCTCCGCTTGAAAGAGCCGAACTTGATGATCAAGATAATGCAAAGGTTTTTACACTCTCGGTTTCTACGCGTCAGTGTGAAGCAAACAAAAGGAAGACATTTTGGACTCTGGACAATGAACAGACAGATGCAAGGAGGCGAATGATTTTTATGCGTGTTATCTGCCAAAAGGGAAAGAGACGGCAAAAAGAGTGATGGACCAGACCAGAGAGATAGAGAATCGAAATCAAAATGATTAGATCTCGTCCAGAGATGGGGAAAATCCGCGTGAATCGATCAACACACGTGAACAAGGCAGCACCTTTAAAATCAAAGATGGCTCATAAGAAAGAATAACACTTGCCAGAGAATAGAAAAACTTATGTAGGTATAGCTGACATGCAGATGACAAGAATCAAGGATGTTTGATATAGATTCAGGTAATCAATTGCAAGGAAAACTGCAGATAATCCGGCATTAGAACAAGACATGTGGAAAATCTGGAGTTGGTGTGGATGAAGCAACGTTCATTATTATGCAACCAACTATGAGCCACTATAAACTTTTTTTTGATTCCGATCGATCTATGTCGTAACGCGTCAGCTACTGGTTCTTCTAACCATCTTCATCATTATTAAATTACAATGCAAACGCGAAAAGAATCATTATCCTCATCCTACATGTCGATAAATGAGTCAAGAAGAGAAAATGATCTTTTACTTATAAAACAGCATGTTAACTTTATAATGTCGCGTTTTCTCTCTATTTCAATTCTGCTGCACCTTCACATTTATGTAGTTTGATTACTTGTATTTTGAGAACTTGAGTCAAAATCTGAATGCTGCCTGCCGCACATCCGCTAATAATATTGGTTGGTATGCGCAGCATCCGTATTCATAATGCCTGCTACTAACACTGTTATTACTTTTTATTGCAATGTAAATGTAACGGGTCGAGAATTTCTGGAAAGTAAAATGGTAGCACAAACGTGTGTACCCAACAATTGACTGCAATAAGCTCAAACAATTGACCAGAATATCAACAAAAGTGAAGGCAATCCTTAATTCCAGCACAGGTAAAAGTATGCATGCAGCTTTTCATGAGATATATTTATGCGCAGTTCATCAGTGTGTGTGTTGTGCGTACAAACAATATGATTGTTAGTAGTGGTATCGATGTTGCTACTGGATTGTTGTGGTTTCTGATTTTTAATAACCCTCAATTGTCGACCACTTCACCTCTAAGGATGCTCTTCACAGAGAACCTGTAATTTTCTCCAGAGTTCTTTACAATCCTGCAAGTTTGTTAGTGGTGGGGAGTACAGAGCTAATAATCAAGGGCACTTGGTTCTTCTCTCAGGTGAAGGAGAAGTGGAAGCAGTGAACTCGAGAGGTCCAAATAAGCACTCATCCTTGCCAAGGTCTATGCACGCATAAGACTGGGATTTTTTTCATTATCCCTGCATTATGCACTATACTGGACAAGGTTAAAGGATGCAGTGTGGAGGCTGAAGAAGAAATGGAAAGAAAGCGAGAGTAAAAGAAAAATATTGCCCTTGTTGTTATTATTCCGAATGCCATTGTTATGTTGATTGTTATATTGTGAGAGGATCAGTTTGCATGGCTGACTGGTTGAGTTTGTCTGGCTTTGCTGAATAGGATTATTGGAATGGCAAGTAATTATGATATGATGGCAGCAGAGAGGTATCATGTGCACCCATTCTGCAGGAAAACGAGAAGAGGGAGGATACACCAAAGCACGGCAACAAGTCTCTGGCTGTCTGGCATGCAAATTTTGCACGGAAAAATTATATCAAGAAAAAAAATGGATGAAAGGAGTTTTGAGGATATATGTACTCAGTAGCTAGATAGGTAGTTAATAAAATTCCCAGTGCTAAGTTGCAATTATTATTATCCGGATACTCATCGTGTGGTTGATATGTGCGTACACGCATCCTGAGAACTTTTTTTCTCTTCCTCTCAACTCAAGCACAATTACTATCATTATCAGTCCACATTTTGCTAGATGCCTTCTTCGTTCCGTTGAAATTCCGATGATATGACGAAATGCTCTGCTTGCTGGATTCGATTCGATTGAAATAAAAATGGGAAATCGAGAAGTGAATACGAAATGATCTGAGCATTCTCTCTCCTTCTTTGTATTTCTCTACGCACTCCATTTTAAATGAGTGCAAGATAGTAAGTATGCTTATATGTCGTATGATATCCAGCAAAGAAGGAGGATTTCAGCGTGGCAAATGCAATGACGACAAGGTCAAAGCCCGGTGTTACCTGTTTGCTCCTTCTGACTCGCAATGCCAATCAGCATGCAATTACTTGTCGATATGCTGCTGCTGGTTATCGTTATTCTGGTGAATAATATAGAAGATTGCTGGTATTAGATGGTATTGATAATACAATTAGTAATACTGGTAGTGATGACTGATGAGTGTCGATCGTGTCTATTATGCAGCATTTTTATTTTATCTGGGCATCTTCTGAACAGTGGCTTATAATAATTATCTGTCTGGAGAAATGAACTTGCTCTTTACTTAATTTGAGAAGATCAGGCAACATTTAACATTCTTGCCAGTAAAACCTATTGTATTCACAGTCATGCGAAATTACGGTTTGCATTAAAAATAACTTCTTAAAATTCTAAAAACTTGACAAGAAAAGCGATCACCAACTAACCAACAAACTAATCTTGTGCACTACACTTGCAAAAGTGCAATTTCAAGTAAATTCTGAAAATCTCATTTAATCAATTTTCTACTGAATAAAAATTTCACTTTAGCTTGGAGGATGGCATTGGTTGGTGCA
>JAQIXW010001326.1:0-20049 GCA_034700685.1 Willowsia buskii | reverse complement strand
TACTTAACATTAGCGTTATCATTGGCCAAACCACCTACCTACCCTATATGATAACGTAATATGTGGATGAGCCCTATACCTATTGCACAAATATGCCATACTAACTAAATCATAAATGGTATAACGAAATATGTAATGCATAAGCAAATATAAGCTGGACGGAATACGATGTTGTTGGTGGAGCTGTGCTTCTCTCTCAGTGATTTTCAGCTACATGAACAAAGCAAGCAGAAACTCAGCTCGACCGTTCTTCGAGATCAAGTGAATGAGCAAAGGGTAGGGTCAGTGAAGGTACTTCTCTTTAGTAATTCAATTAAATTGGCAACTCATTAGCTCACGATGTTTCGACGTAAATATAATAGCGTTTTCCTTGGTGTGGTTACAGTCATCTTAATATACCTTTACCTCTCGCAAAAATGTACCGAAATACCCCATCTTATAGACATCCTCATCTTATTAAAGTGAAAATGGGTGACATGAATGCAAAAATGTACGAGATGCAAAGAAAAATTGGAAGCATGCGGTTTTGAAGAGAAAGGTAAATCGAGTTGTCAAAATAGTGAAAGCATTTATTTATAACAGAAGAAGAGCTTCGTATATGCACTGTCGTTATTTTACAGGTAAAATTGAAATAAACATCTTGATACTAGTAATTTTCTACATATTTAAATTAACTAGCTATGCTTTTCCCATTCATAAAATGTACAACTATTATATCCTCTGGTCCTACACCTGCATAATTTATTCACACACATGTTTTAAGTTTGATTAACTATATCTACTCTTTCATTTTTACAGTTTCATACAAGAAGAAAAAAGTATACAATGTTACAAGTTATAATGTTAATACACCTAAAAATGAAATTTTGGAAAGATATTCAAACATATATATTTATATATATTCTATGTTTTTCCTGAATCTTTTTCTTGAACTGTTTTTTAAAAGTAGGTATGTAGCCTTAAATTACATACGTTTACTTATTATTGTAATTATCTAATTCATCATAGATTTACTCGTAAGTTGTACATAACATTGTGTTTGCGTACTGAACTAATTTTTAATGTACATTTCTTATGAAATAATGTGAAATAGTAAATACTTTCTCACACTCTATAATGTATTTTGTTTTTACAATAGACATATACACAAGTTGGGTAATGTATACAACAAAATGATGTGGTTCTCGGTTTTGAGGTCTGCTGAGGTACCAATAACCAAACACATCCTATATAAATAGATTACTTTTACTTTATCGCTTACTTTCAATCAGATATTAAATTAGGTAGTTCCTGTTAAGTCAAATATTATATATACTTATTTACACGAGCAGTTAGCAGCATAATTTTAAAGTCTATTTTCTATCTGCAAGAGAATGTGCTTGGACAGGACGGATTTGCATTCGTTTTTTAAATAAAAATGTCCAAAAACTGCACCAGGTCGTATTTTATGGTTATTTTATTTCATAACTTTTTTTAAATAATATGTACTTTTGAGAGTTTACTTCCTGTCAGTATATAATGTACAATTATTAGTATTATGTAAATGTAATAAGACTTTCTACCTCGCCCACATATATATGTTATCTTTATCATCATTTACAATAGTATTACGTTACGAACGATAAATTATAAATAACACAAAAAAGTTTACATTTTTGGACTTGAAAGAACATAAATTGTTTTTAAAAAATTACTTCACCGACAGTTAATATGATAACTAAAGATAAATGTGTAGCATAAATATAATTCAAAATTATTTCACATAGTATATAAACGTAATGATATCATGATTACTAACCCTCAAATAAGTATTCGAATTTGAAATTGCAGATACTATGCGTTGAAAATGAGTTTGCTCTTGGTAGTCTTCGGCTTCATCAATTCACTGAGGAATCATGTTTCACAAGTCAAGTCATATAATTATACAAAGTAAAATGACCAAACGTGGTACTATTGTCCTAGAAAGATAAATACATACATGTTTTTAGATAGTGTGTAGTATAATATTTCATTATGTCATATCATTATTATAACAGTAATTCATAGAATATATAGAATGTTGGAAACAACAATAACTGATGTCGGATGTGGGTATTGAATAAATTCTACTGATTGGATTGATTTTTGTTTTTGTATAAATGTTTTTCAAATGGTACTACTGTGTGTGCATCTATGTTGGTTCATGTATGTGAATTGCCAACAACTTTTAATTTGAGCTGTGCTGTCCTCAGAACTCCTTTCACCCTAACTGTCAAGTCAAGTCATAATAAATAAATAAATAGCCTTTCCTCCGGTCACACGTAACTAATCAATAGGTAGAAGCTTTTATGTATATATGTATACAGTGGTAATAGCTATGTGCAAATTATTATTTTAATAGCATTTTTAGTGAATGACTAAATACGGAATGAAATTATGATACACTATTGAACTTAAATTAATGTCGACTGTAATGAATTTAGCTGTTGATTGATTATGAAGCGCAGTACTACAGTATAAACCTACAAACCCTATGAAAGAAAGATTTTTTAAGAATCTAACTGGAATGATTTTTTGTTTTTGCATCTGTGCCTAAAATGCCCTAGGTTATTTATTTTAAAAAAAACTATATCCCTATCAACTTGTATAATTAATATGTATGTACAAATGAAACCTATATATACTTGATTATGAAGGACTTTACAAAAGATTTGATTAAAGCCTACTAAGATCCTTCAGTTTTGACGAACCCCTCAGCTTTTACTAATGATAAATCGACAGTTGATACTGCCTCAGGAATATCATCACAGTTCCCTAACTTCACAATATTTTCAGCAGGAACATTTATTACTATACCTTCAGTTACGGGGTTTTGAATGTGATTATCCGCTCCTTCCATCGCCATTTGCTGCAAGGTGACATACTTAAATCGGCATCGAGATTCATGAACTTTAAGTTTGTCTGCTGCTCTAAAGGTGGCCGTGCATTCTGGAACAGAACATTTAAAGCCAGGCTCGGATCGTCGGTGAACACTTGAGACATGAGTGTGTCGCTGTTTGCTGTTCCTAAATCTGCGGTCGCATCCAGGGAAAGTACAGGGGTAACGTTTCATTTCGCACCTTCGCTCGTGATCAACTTGGTGCTGTTTATCTGGATATTCCTGATTACAGCCGGGGGTGGAACATTTAAAAACTTGGGGTTCGGCTGGCTTCACTTGGAAGTTGGCCGAGGCACTCTCGTCCTTTTCACTTTGAACCTGAGCCTGATGTACAGCTAGAGAAAAACGGCAAGGGAAATGACATATACATATTAATTTACTGAGAAAAAAAATGTTGCAATTATTTCCTTTGTTATCAACTATTATGATGATAGAGTAATGTCAGGGACATTTTTGCATTCTTCATCATTATGGTCTGCATGAAATACCTGTGGTGGAAGGCATGGTGGCTGTAGCTTGAGGTGTAGGAAGGCACTGGACAAACTTAACTTGGCCGCTGGGCTCAACAATGACGGTAAAAACGGGCTGGTTGGGATCTGCTTTATGAAGCTGAGATTTATCCGTGGCCAGGGTCTTTGACAGGTCTACATTTGATAGAAACATGAAAATTTTAAAGACAGGCTTGTTCAACATATTCAAGGGCATTCCTTTGTCTATCCAATAACCAAATTAATGATTCATGCTTTCCAATATGTGTACATATTTTTTAACTTTAAAAAATTAACAGAGTTAAGGAGCTACTCTAGTATAAGAGATGATATTAATGAAAGATAACCAATACACAACACAAGGACAAAAATTAGTAGACAAAAGAACACAAAGCAAAAAGCAACTAGATTTCATCATAATGCCTACCATTCACAACTGCTGTGCCGTATTGTTGCACCCTTTGACCATGCCCCACTGTTCCAAGATGATTGGATATTTGTTGTACCTCAGAATACTCTTGTTGTTGCACTCTTAGTCGATGATCTGCGTGCACAACAATGGTGAATGATTAGCATTATGCAGAATGATAGTACACAAAACAAAAATAACAACTAAAACGACTAAAGCCCGTTCAACAAACAAACAAAACTATACGAGAGGACATTGAAAAACAAATATCTTACCAAGCATGAAACCATCATTCGTATTGGTATTTTTAGTAGAGATGGTTAGGGTCTCACCGTTGTTATTTAACCCCTGGGTTCCTTGAAGGGTAGCTGCCATCGCATGAGGATATTCTATGTGATGAGTTTGGTCTCCCGACTCCACTTTCACGACAATTGGTTCCGGATACGAGTTGATAATGTATTGTCCACGCTGTTGGCAACATATGCATCCTGGAACTTGGAACTCGGGCTTCTTGGCTGCATCAAAATGCGACTGTCTGGCAAGTTTGGCGATCAAACTCATTTCCAGAGGACTTCTCTTCCTGTTGGCCTTGATGTAAACATTTTGTCCTATTTCAAATGTGATAAAGTCTTCTCTGAAGACAGGCTGCTGGAATATTTGCTCCCAGCTCAGCCAATGGCCCATCTGCATCATATTTGGCTTCACATCTTGCTGGTAGTACATTTTATATTCTCCCTCTAACTGAGATAACGGTAGCCCCTGAAATTAAATAAAGTTGGCGATACCAAAAGGATATTTAATTTATGCTATTATTAGAAAATGCATGCCATTAATGCAATCAAGTATACACGCACTTAAACGTTCTTCTACAAAGCATATCATCATCATAACAAGCTTAAGCCCCGTATCATTATGCTTGCATGCATTGTTGCATGAGGAGATAGGATACATCATTGCATTGCATATTGCATTGCGCTTTGCGCTATTCACTATAGCCCTATTGCATTACTCGGATCACTATCATCACTCATGAAAATTCATGTAAGATAAACGCATATAATGCTTTAATGGTTACAACTACAACTTTACAAGAGTACTAGCAAATTTACATACCTCAGGGTACCGGCAATGAAGGAGTAGTAAGAGGTTAGATCTGAATTCATCCATTACATCCATGTTTGAAAATACTTTAATATAAACGTCCCGAGAAAGTAAAAGTTTTAAGATGTTTCAACCATCCGCCCGGATGTCGATGATAGATGGGTAAAAATTATGCGAAAATTATCACCTCTCTACTGATCGGTATATAGGAGCTCGTAGCTTGGAAATATTATGAGTTCAGTCTTTGTGATAATTTTTAACTTTGTTGTATTTCAAAATCCAAATTTTTGAAACTTCACATCCTGCCCGTCGTCACAAAAAAATGTTTTGGAGTAACCGTTGTTTACAGAGGGTGAAGACCTTGATTTTACTATAATACGGCGTTAGATTCACAAAATGTGAATGTCTCCTCCTCCAAGATGTATGCTGAGCAGTGGAGAAAGTTTTTGCGGATTGGTGAAAAGTCTGAAAACTGGACAGTTGACAGCTTGTTGTTACATGAATTTCATGAGTTTTGTCGGATATGAAACAGGAACCAGTAGGAGCATATCAACAAACACTCTCCCGCTTCACTAAAGATCATCACCACTTTTACTTGTATAACATCACATCACGAACATCACTTGCGTATGTTTTCTTCGTCCCTTCCTTGCTTTCTTCTGAGAGTTTCACAGTGTTTTGGTTTGCAAAGAGATTTAATAGGACAGTTTATGTGAACAAGTGCAGGTTAATATGTAACGTGTAGATTCCACTCCAGAGCGCTGAAAAGGATACTCGCTTTGGATATCGTCTGCAATTCAATCCACGCAATAGCGCTTACGCTGCTCCTGCATATAACACACAACAGAAAATGATAGTGACAAAGATGATAGGATAATAGGTAATGGTAACGAGTAATTTCCAATTCCCAGCAGCGAGTACCTGGTGTGTTTATTCTTTTTTAGCGTTTATCACTGTATATTATTTTTTAATATTATTATTTTAGCAGTCTATCTTTCTCTCTAGCTAGTAGCGGTATGTCTGCTTGTCACTCTGCCGAATATCGTCATGAATATGCATGCACTTTTAGAAGTGACAGTGAATGTATCAGACTCGACTGAAATCAGTGATGTTACTCATATTATAGGACCTTCTCCTAGATCAATTACTTGAGAAGAATCTCTCTCTCCCTGGCTAAATGAGACACTCGTGACAGGTCCTTAAAAGTTATCATTCGCTCTTGAAGGGAACGAATTGTTCGGAAGGATTGTAAAAAAATTTCATGTGAAAACTCAGGAAACCCCGGAATAACCTACCGTGCATGTTGTGTATTTTCCCCCTTTTTTGCTACCAAATAGTATCATTAAAAAACACCAAACAAATAATATTATTCTATGTGAATCTTTGCAAATGTAACTCTTTTACCGAGTAAGAACATGGCCCTTTAGCACACATTCAAAATAATAATACAGCTTTTGCTTTGGTTATCCATCCCCTTCAAATACCTGATATATTATAATTCCTCTTGTGAATGTGTTGCTTTTGCTTCCTTCAAATAATAATAATCTTGGAAATGTTTCACACACACACACAAGTCTCCTCTTACTTTGAATTGAATGCCTTCGCTTATTCTATTTTTTCTACACACACACAGGCCGAGAAGTGGATCTCTCTCGTCTATTATGTATATTGTAAGAGTTTTTGCTACAAACAATAATGTAAAAATGTAATGCAATGCTGGTTACTTACCAGTTTACCCTCTTCTTTTTCACTACTTGTGTGGAAGTTATGTGTGTCTGTGTAGTATTCAGTATTTTTTCCCTTCTTCAGAGGATATTATTATTATGCTTTTGGTTGTGACCAAAGCGGAGATACGTTGTCGAGAGAAGAGAGAGGAATAGTGAAATAGACGAAAATAATATTGTAATGCTTTTGAAGAGTGACTACTAACTAGATGAACATTTTACAGCGCACACACATATTCACATAATATTCTCCCTTGCCTGACTTCTGAGCACAGAGTGCACACACACAGGGAATGAGTGTTCGTTGTTACTTGTACTTTGCTTCACACAGCTATTATTATTATTCAGGAGCATTCAACAAACGAGTGAACGAGAAAAATACCTAAACTTGTATTATTTGCGTCCGCCTTGCCTATCTCTCTCTGAAGTTCTCTGCCTGAATATTATTGTGTAAAAGGAGAGCTTGTTGGAAAATTCACAAGCGAAATATTTTATTTGAAGGTATTATGTTCGTTGCATATATAAGCGTAAAGGGGTATGTATGGTGGTTGAATTTATATGTAAATAGGAAAGATAGATAGAGAGAGAGAGAGAGAAGCCTTGTTATAGTTTTTTTTCCTTCTTGGCTTTGGTTATAATGCTTGTCGTTTTTCTGCTGTTACAATGAGCGACCCAACAACGCAGAGGAATATTATGTTGTTGCCCTCCTTCTCTATCCTCAGTGTTCTCTTCTCATCTTCACTCCTTTTCTCGATAAAAGTTTGGGTTATTGCAAGAGCAGAGAAGCAGCTTTGGGTTTGTGTTTCTCTAGGGTTGGTATGCGATGTGTATAAAATTACAATAAAAGCGAGGTTATCCTTTAGGTATTTTTAGTGTGTCTATCTAAACAAGAGGACAACAACAGGAGCAGAGTCGAGCTTCTGAAAATGGTTAGGGTATGGTAGGTTGCTTCAAGTAAAGTTGAGTTCAGATCAGTTTAGTAAAAAGTATTTTATTCTTGTGTGTGTGTTATGTGGAATTACACACTCCACACGTTAGCTATAGGAGGTAAAAAGAAGTTGCTATGCAAGAGCGTCAGTCTGTGTGCCGCGATGATGATGATGATGATGATGATGTTGAAGTTTCATGCACAAGTTGCCTCGTCAGAGTTCCTCTGAATGTTGCGAGTTAAAAAAAAGTTTTATAGGTGGAATATTATGTCGTGTTATATGTATAATATTCGCCTATATAGCAAGTCAAGCCTTCTACTTGTATAAAATGGTTTACGTGCGGCGACACGGGCTATGATGGTGGTAGGGTTGTTGTTCGTCTTATGAATTTTTAGGGAAGGAAGGTAGGAATGGCGAGGATGGAAAGATTTTTTTTTCCTCGTGTGGATATTTTATATAGAGACGAGTGGAATAATAATATCTTTTATACTTTTGTCCTTACAAGGTGGGTAGGTATGTACCCTCTATCTGCTTAATAGTGGACCGACGTAGAAGGCAAATGATTTGGGCCAAAGTACGGGTGAGACGAAAAGTAACGAGTGTGCAGTAGATTGAGAGATGTGATGCGACTAAAAGTGGAGGGTATTCGGACCCCTGCTTTTATGTGTTAATATTATTGAAGATCGTTGTTCGTGTGAGACGAGCAGAGTCTCTCATGTCTGAATGGCATTTGGCTTCGTTCCTTTATTTTTTATGTATTACTTTCAATCAAGTACATGTAGAAAGGAGAATAAAACGAATGACAAGAAAGGCAAAGGAGAAGAGCGCAGCAGCTCACGAAAAGTAAACGAGTAAAACGAACACAGTATGAGTTGTATATATATGATTCACTATTCATTTTGAGTTGGGTTCGTTGTATTATTATATGCATGCAGCTATCATCATCATTTTCATCATCATCATCGTCCTCTCTTTTTGTGTAAAAAGGAAAGACTCTCCGTGTTCCCCATCGTTCTTTGCTTCGTTCTTTCTCATTTGTGCTTTTGTGCATTCCTTGTTGGACTTCTCTTGCAACCTTTCTTGCCATTGGATGTCTGTGTATGGTATGTGCTGATGTTGGCATTGTGTGATGTGAAATGATAAAGCTTGTGCTTTTTTTTTCTTCTCTCTGTATTCAATATTATTCAGCTTAGTCGATGTGTGCCATATAACCAAGAAATATATAACGAGTGTTCTAAAACGGAGAACCTTATTGTTGGTAAGAGAAAATGACGCTTTTTGTATGTTGGCAGATAGATAGGTACATGAATGCATGCAACCCATTCCTTCTTACAAATATATTATTATTTATTATATTATATATATGTGCCTCATCGTATTGAGGAATTTTCTGTCTCAATCACACAAGCAGCATATCAAATGCAACATAAAACAAAACCAGAAAATATTAAAAGCTTTATAGCTGACTGTGTTCACATTCATAGAATTTAGCATGTACCTAGTAGAAAATAAATTGGGGGATTGCTTAGAAATAAAGTGTGAGCTTTTAAGATTGAATAGGAGCTTCATAGGGAATATTATTTGATCTGCTCACACACGTAATGCGAACACAATATGCAAGACGTTCATATACACAACAAGCCATAATATGGATGGGTTGAAAGATGATGTTTGATTACTGAATAGGTATATACATATATACCGCGATCCGATTATGATGCTCAGTGAAGTAATATTACGTGAGAATAGCATGAATCTGCTTAAACATATCGCATTCTTCTTACTTTTTGTTTACCTGTAAACATTTTCTTAATAATAATCTCTTCTTCTGTCATGCATTCACCACAAAAGAAGTTTGACTCGAAATGAAAATTATCACTCGCTGATGTGATGTGAGTGTATCCATTATATTTACAAGCGAGTTTGTTGTTTAGGTCTGTGGATGATTGCATGCATACGAGTAAGAAAAAAAGACGCATGTAGCCTTCAATATGATTATTATTTAAGCGTAGTAATAAAGTAAAAAGTTAGCGTTTGGTAATCTGTATTATGTATTTTGAGTGTTTTAAAACTTTCGTGAACGAGAGCTAGCAGTCTTATTGCCTAGTTTTACAAGTTGTTGTATAAAATGCTTCGATGGATGAGCGGAGAGCGGCATCAATTTGATGTGTTGCTAATATAACGAAGAGGATGACGAAGGAGGAGGATGTGACTAAAATGACTGGATCACGAACGATACGGTGATGTTTTTGTTGCTTCATGTTGTTAATGATGATGGCGATGACGTTGAAAGAGTGTAATTCCCTATGGGCAATGTCTAACCTCAGATTATGAGAGAGATGAGGAATCAAGTCCCTCGCTTATTATTATTACGTAGAAGATGCTGTGTGCTCATGTACATACATTTCAAAACAATATTATTTTCCACAATAGGCATGATAATACCTCTCTTTACGATACCTATATACCTACGCTGCTTGCCACCACCAGTGTGCATTAATATTCTCATCTGAACAACAACAGCATGAATCACTGGATGATGATATAATGCTAAATGAACGAACAGAGGTACATAACGAGCGAGAGAGAGTGATGTGGGATGAGTTTTGAGCGATTGAAGAAGCTCAAACCAAATGCTGAGATTCCATTATAAAAAGCTTTTTGCATGAAAAGTAAACCCAGTTTAAAGTTTTCTTCTCTGCTTCTTCTTCTCCATCTACAAAGACCAACTTTTTAGCTTCACACTTTTCAAATCTTTATTTTTACGATTCATTCTGCTGTTGGGAAATTTTATATAGTTTGTTGTAAGTCATTCTCGTCAAGAAACTACACACATATCGTAATGTATGTATCTGGCCGATTGTCTTGAAGTTTTTTATATGCTTATACGGCAGTTATTGTTACATCAGTTCAGAAAAGGAATGGGAGGCTACAATTTTAAAGAGACTACGTCGTCGACGGTTGATGTTGATTGTTGGAAAATGCATATAAAAAATCGGTATAATGGAAGGACCAGCAAGTTCCTTACACCTCACTAATCTCTGCGTCTTGAGAGAAAAAATGCTGCTGCACTGTTGCACAATGAAATAGCTTTTTTCTTCAGTGCGCCAGGGATTTCGATTCTTTTGTCAAAAATGTGAATGCAAACATCAAGCAATGCAAGGTAGTAATGAGTATGCATCGTATCAATTCAAGGAATGGAGAATTTACTCACTATTTTCGATGAAAAAGGCTTACCTAAGCTGATAGCGCTACGCTGCCATAAACTGTGCTGCGTTGCAAAGTCTCATTAAAAGCGTGCAGGGACAGAGAAGCTCAACTGATACTTTGTGTTTGTATTTACGTGTGAGAGAGGGGCGAACTACTGTAGCAGGTGGACAAAAGTTGACAGGTTGATACTAGAGTATCGATTGTGCTTTACAATATTATTGCACATTAATACCTAGAACAAGCTCTTAATTAGCAAACACTTATTGTGCATTCCAGAAGTGCACTGTGCAGTTCATTGCATTTGCTACATTCAACATTAGCTTCATTTATGTATTTCCGTTATTGGGATCCGAAAGAGTAGTTTGAACAATAATATAATGATGTAATGAGTTTTATGTAATTTCCGTAACCAAATTTCGAATTTTTTTCGCAGATGTGGGTAGATTTCTGTTTGCAATTACGACTGTTACACTGAAATTGAACAACTAACAGGGTGCATGCAAACATGAAATAATGAGGTATAAGAGTTATAATTGTTATTTCGCTCAACATTAAATGTTGCAATCCAATTAAGATTTCTCGATGAAAAATATTTCTCTTATAGTGTCTCCAAATAGCTCATTGTCACATCCCAATTTCAGGTGTTGAGTCAATATGTGTAAATGCCCATAATTAGTACAAATTTTACATCTCTGCATGGACATAATGAACTTTTTACACTTACATTTGCACAAAATGTACATAATATTTTTTGTAATACCTACATGAATACATAATAGGCAAAGTCGTATCGACAAGTATTAAATCCGAACTGGTCTAGCGGAAAAGTTAAGGTTCCTGATTTTCCATGATTTATTACAAGCATTTCTAATTTCTACTTTACTGTAAATTTTTAGGAAGGTAATAATTATTCAAATGCAAGGTGACAAGTAGAACAAAGGAATGTAGTAAGAACAACAGTTAAATTACAATAGAGCATAAAGTATCTTTAGATAGACAAAGCGTACGCAATGAGAAATTCCTTGATATTTATGATTTATTTTAATGTTTTCTACCTTGTATTTTACGCGAACCCATCATCTATTTCCAATATAGCGTTTAATCGTCAATTTGTCATTTGACATTTGCATGATCCTGGAAAAGAGATTGGGGTAAACATCAATAGAATTTGTACGAACACCAAAACGGTGCGGTGTTTACTAGAGGACAATGATAAACCCAGAAGGAAGGAAAGATGTTCATGTAGATGTAGCAGTGCAGGAGTCAACGAAATCCTCAGAGCGCTGATATGTGCTTTGGCTATTATGATGGTGTTCTTGTTATATTTGTACTCAATTGGATCAATTATTCAGCGTTTAAAAAAAAACAATATTCGTATAGCTTACTTGATGTTTGCGTTATTTGATTTGCAAACAAAAATCTTTGCGGAAACATCAAAATTGCTGGCAATACTAATTTTACATTGCCATTTGAAGGAAGTGTACTAAAACTGTAGACGCATCACTCTTGATTAAATTGTACTTAAATTTCAATACAATAGACAGAGTCATTTATAAAGCATGCCGCAATGTATTTATTTATTTATATCTATTAGGTTGGCGAATGCGGGTTTAAGCAATAAAGTTAATCCTGAGACCGATGATTGCATTGACATTAACCATCTTTCGTGATCACTTTATTATCTGCAAGCTCATGTATGTCCATAACTTGTTCAAAGTCTGCATTGCAAGAAAGCAGGAATAAATCGAACTAGCACTTTTACTAGTAACTCTGCAAATTCGGCAAGATATAGCTCTAGAGATTTCAAGATGGCTATAAAATATTTACAAAAATATCCTTCCTGCATATCATCTACTAACTAGCATTTTAAATCTAGAGAAACTACGTTGGCGTCTTTTGTGCACATTTCAGTTTTGAAATAAGCTTTCACTAAACAAGTCTGAATCTCATTTAGGTAAGTTATCCGTGGAATTTTCATTGGGCTTTATTTATACATGAACGAGCAGTCGAATGACAACTTTGAACTTGACGAGTAATATTTTCATATTTCTTTCAAGGTAAGTTCGGAAACAATCCATAGTTTGTTTATTTGTAATAGCATGTTTCTAAAGTTTGCATAATTTCATAGAAAATTTCAGAAATTTAAATGCAAACGATAAACGAAGATAGGCTTATTTGTCACAAGTTGGATGTACGGAAGAAATGCGATGCTTTTAATACGCTTATTCAGATTAGGTTATTTTGTAGGTTTTTGGCTGTCGGAGGAATTCCCAATTTTGCCGATTTACCCATAAAACCCTATTTTCCAGAAAATCAAGTTCAGAAGTGGAGGTAAACACTGTATGTCCAGTACTAATCCTCTAAGCTAAAGCAATAAGTTTTATGTACATTCAATCAAGTTTCACTTTACGTTATGGGGTCGTTACTGTCATCTATTGGCATCAATGGACTCTACTTGTGTTTTGCTACGCCTTTTCATATCATCATCATCATCACTATTTTCATTTGAGAAACTCACTTTTTGCATGAAAAAGTTACAGCTTTGCATCAAACTTGAAACAGCTATGAAAGGTGCCTTTGAGAAATCTCATGGAGTCAACTTAAAAGAAATAATTTCGACAGTGGTATTTCATGTGCAAATGAGAAAATAATGCTATTTCAATCAACGAAACTGTAGCTTACTCTAAATGAAGTTGATTTTATACCATTTAGATTTTTACATTTTATACTTACTATTATTAGTTAACTAGTTTAGTTGTTTTGTGTGTCCTTCGGTTAAGTATGACAATCTCTTTTTATTTCTCCAGCCTCCACTCATTATGTATCTGAAGTACTGACATTTTTCAAGTATTAATGAACTCGCAATTGAAGTGCAAACTCGAGAAATACAATAATGGCCGTTAAAAGTGGGTTGTCTGTTAGTTGTTTCCATTAACGTTAGGTTGTTCGTGCGTGCATAGACCAAAAATATTACAAGGTGTTTCCGATTACCCAACGAAAGTGTATTTTTCACCTATTCCATTATTACTTTATTGATTGTATATCATATTTTACAACAGAACCCACAGCTCATTGCAATTATAACACAGCACAAGCGTATAAGGAACGCGAGCCACCATAACTGGAACGTGGCATTTCCTTTCATATTCCCATGAGAAAGCAGAACCAACCAACCGACGACTATTGAAGAGGTAGCGCTCACATCAATTTATTCACTTGCATATTACGCATCAAGGAATCAAAACCTATCACCCATACATACTACTTATCGAAAGCCATGTTGTTAAGTGTTGCTGCTTCTCCAGTTATGATGATTGACCCCACTCAAGTGACAGTGACATACTACACGCCTTACAAATTATCCTTTTATTTTAGCGATACGAAAGTAACTACCGGCATGGAATGGTAGTACACGAATGTTGCAGTCTGAAATGTGTGTTAAAATTTATTCATATATAAATTAAAAATGAAATATGCAGGAATGAAAAAATGTCATAAATAAATGACAACGTAAGCGCTTAATGAACCCATTCTTAAATATTCATTGCGTGCAAATATACGATACAATCCAGAATTGAAGAAGCTTTGGCAGAAAGCGTGTTTTCATAATAGCGAGGACCGCTTAGCAGAAGCGCCAGCGTGGTGAACTACTTCATAGGAGATGCACAACGTCTTCTAACGTGAGAGGCATGAAACTTTCCTAAGCTTCGATGAGGACTCCTCCTTCCCCCCAGCTTCCCAGAAGAGTTTCCTCGGTCGAGAGTAGCGTAGTGGAATAGGGGAATATTGAGCGGGCTAGTTGGGGAGAACGTCCTACATGGTTGTTCCAAACACCTTATTGGCCAGAAACTCCATTCTAAACTCAATACATTTCAGTGGTTAAGCATTTACAAAGATGTGTACCTATACTACTGTTGCATACTTTGCTTAGAAGATATAGGGGTCTTTCTCTCTCGTAGGTTCTCATGTTTCCCCTTTCGCTGGAGAGTACATTCGCATTGATGCATGGAACAGGCAATTAAGTTTATATACTATATTATACACTTATGTATATTGGGAAAATGATTCTCTGACTAGTGGGAAATTAGTATTGCCTTTATATTCCTATTATACTACTGTGAGAGTTTATGTTGGCTAGTGGTGGTGATGTTTTGCCTGTGAGAGAATTTTTGAATTTGTATATGAACGGCCAGCAAAAAGACGCTTGGAGGGCAAAGTTCCGTGTATCCTGTGCATACAAACCTTGGAAATGTTCATTACATGTGGAGGATAACAAGTTGATAAAAACGGCATCGCTCCACTGGCGTTACAAAGTATATTACAAGTACAGCCTCCCCATCATCATTATTATATTTGGCTGTTTTGTTTGTTACCAATATTGCGTACTTGTAAATATGAAGGAAGAAAATCTCAATATACGAGCAGGCCACCACCACCAGATGCCTTTTCCTTTTGAGCTATGTGTTGAGGGAACAATTTTCAGTGTATAGCGAGGTAGATGTAGGCAATAGACAAGTATATTATGTAGTTGCTGAAGAGTAACCATCCATATATTATACCGTTCAGATATGTACATATAGTCAAATGAATAGGAGAAAGATAACATTAATGTACAAAATAGTGAGATGAGATATGTATATACGTACGTATTCAATATTATTACTATATATCCATAATGCCTGCTATATAGGCATATGCATAAATATGATTGCTTATATGTGTTCAAGAGAAAAGAGAGATATCGGTTCGGCAGTTCGTTTATAACTTTTGCTTGATGTAGCGCACCCACCAGAACTTTTTAACCACTGTTGTTCCTTTCGCTCGCGAGTACAATTGTAAGCATAGATGCATCCCTCTCGGTAATGTGGAGATATTATAGGGAGAAATGAATTTAACTGTACGTACGCCTAAAAATATGTAGAATTGTTTCGTACAAAACGAAATGCTCATAGCCGTAAAGCTTCTCTCTGAAGAATACCTACGTGGTAGTATCATTTTGTGCTTGGCTATATATAAAAACTGATGAAAAAGGATCTTCAAACAAAAAAGTAAGCCAGCAAGTAAAACAACCAGCCAAACAAGCTTTTTTAAAAATGTAAGTATATATACATATACATGTTATTATTATATACACCTTTTCGACTGCTTCATATTATATATCGCTATTTTTTGGGGGGATGGATTTTATATGGCAGTCTACTTGATGTCATGGAATGGAATGGGAACGGAAAGTCTACTAAAGACGGCGACAGCTGGAACACACAAGTGAAGCGTGCGAATTTCGGTGTGGAACAGTGAGCTGAAAAATTTGAAAAAAATTATGGCTAACTGTCGGTCCACTGATAACGGGCCTGTCCAATTACTCCGTGATTAAATTTGACCATCCTCAATGAGATCAGCCAATACCAACAAGTTGCCTCCTTCACAAGCTCCTTGTGAACTACCAGTACATCATTATCAGGAAGACGACGACATCGACAGGAGTTGCAGGAATATTAATCTGGAATCAACTTTTAGTGGAAGTAATAATAATAGATGTAGTTGTGCTTGTGCTACAAGTAGGAGCTCAGCATCATCAGCATCCTTCCTCCTGGCACTAATAATCCTACACCAAACACCAGGGGAGAGAATAAGAAAAGTGGTGTGCAGTGGTTGTGCTGGTGGGCAGGCTGGAGAATAAATAAAAAATAGTCATAATTAACAAGAAACACGACAGAAAGAAACAAAAAAAAATATACATAAATTAGTGCTCCTTCCTGAGTAGAATTCATTCTACGCACACACCTACAATAATTTCTAAAAAAAAAAAGATACCTGTGAATACAGAGGAATATGTAATGCCTATGTCTTGCACAACGATTTATTGCCAGTTATTGTCTTATTCTCATCAATTTTCCGTTTTTATTACCTACTTTGCCTACTTACATTCAGCGTGAACATTGGGCGATTTGTGCGACTAATTCGTTTTGGTGTCCGAATCTCTGGTCAATCAATGGCAAATCGCGACTTTCTCTTTTAAAGCACTGCTGTACCTTTTTGCCTCTTCAGTTGTTGAGCTGTTTCAAACGTAAATAACAGTTGTTGCAGAATACCAGCCAATTGCTTTTACATGCTTTAGGATTTACCTAATGTCTAAATGTAGGAGAGATAATCAACTAGCTTTCTCCTGGAGAAAAGTGTGATTTTTCCAGTGTATTGATTAAATATCGAGTAACAAGGGCCTTATTAGTACCAGTAATTTAGATTAAGCGATAAAGGACGAGATGGAGGAGTTCCGGTCAAATTTAATGCTTCTACTTCACTGTAGATATCCTCAGGTAAGCCTTGAATCTCTTTTTGCAAAAATTTCATTATGACTTGTAAAAATTATTTTTTGTAGGATAAGCTAGCTTTCCAATACGGTTTAAAACCATAAACCAACAGTTTCATGTAAGAAGTGAAACGCAACGCAGGTATGCGGTAGTGCATAATATTATGCATCATGTGCAGTTTTCGTGTGCGTGTACGAATTAAAGATAAATGTGTGCAGTAGCAATGCATAGTTTTATTATTATTGTCGGTGTTTTAATAGATAACATTAAGTCGTCCATCACCACAATAATAATCACAACACACATCACATATCATCATAATCATGAATGAACATTTTGATCTCCAAATGCAAGTGGAAACACGGAGACATGCTCATCATCAATACCATCACGATCCCATCATCATCATCGTGATTCATTTGCGAAGAGATCACAATCCTCATAGAGCACCTCTCTTGATGTGACTACACAATGAGCTAACATCATCATCAGTACAATTTGAGTAGAAATACAAATAAGCAGTAATGCAATAATAAATGAGTATAAAAGAAGTTGTAGTACCAGTACAGGACAGGAAGGTGTATTTCCTGCATGGCAAATAAGTGGTATCGGTCCGTCGGTATTATTATGTACTTTTACACGGACGGACGACTGGTGGTGGTGGTGATGGTCGGATTGTGTGTAAACGTATATGCATATTTTATTATTACTTTTGCTACAACTCCACAAACAACAACTGCGTCCAAGCCTACTAGAATGCTTCGTTCTTGCTTGCCTTTTCTTGCCTCATCATCAGCGTAGATATCTACGCGTACAATATTTTATTTTATTACATGACATGATATACGACAAGCTTATTGGCGGGATAGCTGTAAAGTGGATTTTCATGAATTTTCATAAAATTTCGAAAATGCAAAGAAAAGAATAAGTACCTCCGGTTTACGCACTCATTCGTTGACATTGACACTATTTATCTGTGTAACCCCTTTGATAGCTACTACGCGAGATTATGAGATCACAAAATAGATGTAAATGGTTGTGGGTTTACTAGCAGGTACGCATCGCATATATTATTTGCTTATTGTGGATGGTCATTTATGCGTGCAGCCATAGGTGCAGAAAGATGATAATGATGAATAATATTTATGATGATGCGGTTATGTTGTCCATTGTCCAGTAATATGCTGCGTACTTTATTCAAAGTTGCGTACGAAAGGATTGTTATCCCATGAAAATAATACAGCATAAAAACACAAACAGATGAAAGAACCCGAATTGAAAATATTCTAGCTAAATGTCACTGTCATTGTCATCATTGCATTGCTTGCTGTTAATCTCGTGAATGAATGAACTGTTTGAATTGTCTGTTTTGGTTGCTGGAACTATCATAATAGTAGCTGTCCGATTGTTCTATTACTTTTGACGATGGAATGGAAGTAAATTATTTTTTCTAGGCAGACGTAGCTAATCGATTTTGATTTCCGTTTTCATTGGTTGGGCATATGGGTAGTAGCACTAATGTACATATTTATAAGCATCGGATCATGCATACTATGAAGAACTATAGTCGACTAGTGACTTGTCAGTAGAAAGTTTAGTCACTCCAGTCCATTGGCAGATAATTGCATTGTTATCAATCAAGCTCAAAAAATGTGTTTGTCATCGTTAATGAATAGACCAGTCAATGTGTTTTACTTTTTAATTAGCTCAGTAATGAATGCAAAAGGATTTTTAAAATAGTAAAAACATGCACTACAAACTAAAATCTATTTTTTTCTTACATAATTTCTGTTTGAGAAAGGGCTCTTGATTCAAAGTGCCCCGTAAAATATAGCCAGCAATTGGGTTAGACTAATAATTCAGTTCTTTACAATAATAAAATATTTTAAGGCGTTATAAGCCGCTCTCCGTTCAGTGATGCATGAAAAACCAGTTTTTCCTGCACAAATTAAATCTGAAAATTTGAGGTATAATGCATACTTGACGCATCCAAAAGTTAGAGGAGCTTATGTGAAAATTCCTGTTTTAGCAATTTCACGTTTTATGTACAAGCATAACACAGTAAATGAACTCATTACGCCCTGAAGAGCCTTCATTCGAATCAAAATATTTTTGTATGGCGAAACCCTGCGGTAGCTGCATTACCTCTTTTCGGTTTGATACTCTTCGTTGCTTGTTGTATTAAATATTAAAAAATATTACAATAATCTATGATTATTACATTTTAAAATATTTTATCGCAACCCATATATTTTAATGGTCAAGTACTGAATGATTGGAATATTTTCGGGAAACGTAAATCCCTTAAATCATAAGGAAATGATTGTGCAGGAGAAACCAGAGAGAGATGATTTGGATTTGGGAATTAACTAGTAGTACTGAACTATAAGTAGATGAAACCGACTTTCCTCAACGATTAACATTAACTAAATATAATGCATAAATGCGTTTTCCAGTAAGGAACGCATGTATTATGGATCGGAACATGGGCAATTGTTAGAGAATGGGAGGAGTAGATTAGAGCGTATGTATGGAATGATCAAAAGGGGTGTTTTATCCAACAGCAGGAAGTGAAACAAAATGACAAAGCAAATCATTATTATGCGATTTCGCCACGAAATATTTTGGAAATACAACTTTAATAATATAAACATGAGTCATGCTAAGAAAATGAGAACATTATAAGAATGCAGCAGTAGTAATAATTAATTATTTTCATGTTTTGTTACAGGGTATGCTACTAGACAAGTTGGAAGAGGAATATGAGAAATATTATTTGAAACGCGTGGAGCCTTACATGTTCTATTCGGAAGCCCCAAGTTGGAGAAACGTGTTTGAGAAGACGTACGTACTTTTATAATACTTATATAATACATCATACATACACGGCAAAAAATATTTCATCAAATTAACCAGGATTTATGTTAAAAACAACATCGTAGCATGTAATTTGGGACGCA
>JAQIXW010001325.1:0-20051 GCA_034700685.1 Willowsia buskii | reverse complement strand
AATCTTTTTTTAAATTTTAAATATTTTATTGACCTTCTTAAAATGATATCAGAAATAAAATCCACAGGAAGAAATCTTCAAAGTTGGGTTGATTAGAAATAGCAGGAAGGAAGTAAGCAGAATGTCATACGTAAACAATGGAGAGTTATCTCGCCTCACCTGTTATTTCCATGTCCAACACATAAGAACATGCTCTTTTTTATCTCTAAAGTGCACAATCCGTGCCTAATAATTCAGATCGGCAGCTACTTGAGTCTCAAGTGTGTGCATTCCAAAATTAAAATTAACACCGGTTCTTCTAATTCGTAATCATGTCGCTAACGACTGAAGAAAACATTCTGGAGTCATTTTATTCCAAAACATGAAAAATATCTTTTTACTCCTCTTTCTTTAAAGGTATTTTTGGAGGGAGCCATTAACTCCGATGTGGATCTATCTTCTTTTATAAGCAGAATCATAGAAGGCTGAACATTTCCAATTGGAAATTCCAAACCCAAACTCGCGCTGAAATTATTTAAATGCGTCCCATTCTAAAAATTGTCATATTATCAATTGTATCTTTTTTAAACTTAGTGTTGATTCTTATCTTCCTTAAAGGAATATGCCTTTTTAACGGACTGCATCCATCAATCCAATAAATTATTAAATTCATTTTACTCTTATCTTGTGAGTAATCTTATCAAACATTGACATCTCATGTTCTCTTTCAGCAAGCGGCAGGTGGTACAGGATGATGGGATAAATGTCCTGGGTAAATTTGTCCTATGGCAATTATGCCTTCGAGAAAATTTGCCCTAAGGAAAAAATTTCCTAGACTAAATCTGTCCTCGCGAAAGATTGTCATAGAGAAAAGATGAACAGGGAAAAAGTTTCCGGAAAAAAAGTGTAGTGGAAGAATTGTCACCAATTCTTTTTGCTTTACAGCTTTTTCAAAAGCTAAAATTTCAAAGCGTAGAATTGAATTCGTTTTTAGTCTAATTTAATGCTATGATTTTTTCCTCCAATTTTCATTGATTCTCAATAACCTCTAGGTAGAATGAATACGTGAAAAAAAATATCGCATGGTTGCCCGCAACGCCAGTTAGTTTTAATTTCTGAATTTGAATTTTGCAATTCTATAGGTAGTCGGTAGTTTGCTTCATTACGATTAAAGTAAAACGTTTCAAAATATATTTACCTAGCAAGTGTGCAAATAATTACTTACTAATCTATGAAATTACCAAAAAATCCGCATTCACCGAATCTTACAATAATTGAATGTAATTTCTGTCAGATGAAATGGGACACTCAATTCTGCAGATGTCACTCGCTTTCATCTAACTAACGATTAGTAAGGAATTCGAAGTACCAACGCATATCCGAGCGCTGATAAACACAGAACATTTTTGGCAATCATCTCATCTTTCATATCATGTGAATTCCGGAGATTTGATCTTGCAAGTTTTATGGAAGCGTTTATAATTGCGGAAAAATTGCAGGGGTGACATGAGAATTCCTTATTTTGATTTTTGCGTCGGTTTACTCTTTGCTAAATTTCTATTTACACAGCTTTCATCGTTTTCTTTAAATATCTTATGTATTACTTTCTTCCAAGCAAGACTCTCACTTTTTGATTTCCCTTCCACAAGTTTTTTCTTTGTCAAACCTGGGTAACTGCTTCAAATATGGTGCTCCCAACGGAAATCAATATTGAAGTTGTTCATTTGCTCCATTTCAAAATCCGAGTCATCCAGACATATGAGCAGCCACTTTGCACCCACGCACTCATAATTTCTTTACGTTTACAGCTGAAGAAATAGATGTATCATTTTTATTGTAATGCGTATTCCAATCCGATCAATTCAAATGACGAGAATTCAAAATAGTTTTAAAAAGCATTGAGGGTTGCTTATTTCTAATTAGCGAAAGATCTCTCTTAGGTGTGTGCTTTATGAAATGATACGATTCTACGATTCGACACAGATTACGTAGTCTTGCATGACCAGAAATTATTGTCTAATGAGTTGTCCAAACTCTGCTTAACTTTCAGTTATATTGTTACTGAGCTGTAAATAGGTGGAATGACGATCGTAAATTTACGACTATTTAGGTCAATGTTCCCTTCAGGTATAAAGAGGCACAAGGCATGTTTTATTTCATATGCACCCATTTTAAAATTCAATCAGAAATGCATTTTCTGTTCCATCTTAACTATTCGACATTTCGGAGTGCTGATCGTCACTGAGTATTTTGGGCTGTCTTCACTCACCCCTCTGGAAGGTGCTCCGGAGTTAAAGAAATGGAGATTAACAGAGAAAATGATAATAACGAATCTTGTCGTAATTAAAGGCTGATGACACAAACATGATGATCAATATAAGATATAAATAATAAGTTAGTCCAATTGCAAAAACATTGTGGATGATGAATGCAGTGATGCCAATCAATGAGGTTTCAATCATTAATAGGATTACTTAAAATTCACCAGTTTCACACCATTTATTCTCCAACGGGATTTCATGTTTCATGTAAAGAAAATCGTTCTGGGGAACCCATGACTCCATTTGAAAATACGTTTAGCCATTATAAACACAACATTACCCAAGCTACATATTTTTTACACATTTTTTTGATCTATTATTCATTTCTTTCCTCTCAGCCCAATCAGAATTATCAAAAGTGAATCTTAGTGTGGTGCATTCATTTCAGATTCCACTGACTAGTAAGCATTTAGAATTAAAGTTTTCAAATGATCCTGGGATCACTTCAGACTAGCTACTTTTGCGCGGCAGTCCTAACCAGCCTGTTTACAAGTGGGTAAAAATTAGGCATGTCGGAGTTCTAACTACAATGGAATTCAACTTTTTCCATTTTTTGCAAAAAAAAACCTAATTTTCCTCAAAAAAATTAATATTTCATTTTATGTCGATGGCTTTTGGTGTACCTTGAGACTCTGCTTACTTCATAGCTGCCGTTTCTGTTTATATATAAATATTCATTTACCGGGGATTTCGCACTCCAACCTCACCGATGACGAAAAGAATTGGAGGACCAAACATTTTGGTCATTTGGTTTGAGTCCATTCCGTTTAACTTTAATCACTTTAAGTTAGGTTTGTAAAGATTACAGGTTATTCATTTCTCTCTAGCTTTAATAGCTTGAATATGTGAAATATGACATGGGATTTGTCTTTAACAAACTCACAAATCGATTTGAAAACATTTCAGAAATTGATTTTAATTACATATTGGCCCTTCTTGAGAATTCACTTTCCACTTCCAAAATTTGAAATAATCTGCAACGCTTTCCATTAAAAAAATCTTTCAGCCCAAACAAAAAAATTAAAGATAAATTTTAGTGCAGGTCATTCAATCTTTCAGCTTCCGGTACAGCGTGCAGTATGCGAGGTGGGAATAATTTAAACATCAATTTAATTCCATATACATAGGAAGTTTTTATGGGTAAAGTTTACATCTTAAATATTAATTTTTGTATGTGTAAAACGATTAGCTGAAGTTGCACTCAAATTTTTATCAGTTTATGTTTGCGTTTATTGGACAACAAATAAAGTGCTCAGCGTAGCGTTTCTATTGTTGAGTGAATGAGTGACAGTGAAAGGAAAATACATACATTTAAAATTTTATTTGTAAGCGTCCAAACAATTGATTAGATGAAACGCGTGGATTAAAATTCAATGTAATCCATTTAGAATGTAAAATCAGCGTAACGAACAGAACCTTGTAGTTGGAGGACGCAATTTTGTTCATCTCAACATCAATTTCTCATTAATCTTTCTGTCTAGCAGAGCTGTGAAACTGCACACTGACTTCTTGAATTCAATTCAACCAATCAATTAGAAAGCAAACGTAATTCCGAGGACTCACTCTAAAATCAGATATTAATTTTCTCTCATTCCTTTCTCGTCATTGCGATTTTGCTATGCTATGTTAGATAATGAAATAATTTGTATTTGGCATTCAATACTCCATCTTGTCACAGGATTTAAAAAACGTACTAAAAATGTACCCGCATATAAAAATATCTTTTGCATGGAAGCCCCAACGCCGTTTTGTGTTCCGTAAAGGTTTTCGTTTGTACTTGAAAAGATTACTGAAAGCCAGAGATTATAATGAGGTGAGTGTTTAATGAAATTAAACACAAAGTATGGTATGGTGTTGTATGAAGATTCAGTAAAATGTCTTGGGAACTTGACTTCAAGATCACGTGGAAATTTGTGAGTGCACTTATCTCTACTTAATAAGCAGAATCACTAAAGGCTTCTTATCTTTTATCATCAGAATTCCGAGGCTGAGATGATACGTATTCTTTCATGTCTTTACACTTTACACACACATACTCAGGGTAAAATTCTCGGGTAAACTATGTACGCATTTCATTCCACCCAGCCCAATCAGAATCTTTAAGAGATAAATTTTAGCACGGTTCAATCATTCTAGTTTCCCATGTGTATGTTTTCCATCCCTGCTTTGGAATACTTCTTCGGTTTGTAAGCATGTAACCAGTTATTTATGTGGGTGGTGATTAAGAGTATTTTCAACAAAAAACCCTGCCATCCCCATTGATGAATTCAAACTTTTTGCACGATTTTCGTGGAATCTCTTTGTCGTTTTTTGAGAACGCATACTTGTATTTTACTCTCATTTTTAGGAAAAGTTGACTAAAAATCCGAAATTCTTTTATCTGAGCTTTCTGTTTTCTAGAGAAATTTTAAGCAATTCTTTCCTCCTATCAAAAACCGTTTGGTTATGATCTTGGTACTCCATCTCGTAAAAGTTCGAAATAGTCAATGATTCATTTAGAAGCAATTGCATATTACATTCTAAATAATTTTGCATGATTAACTTTAAGACTGTCAAATTTTTTTTCAAATTTTGTTAATTTACTGGTACAGAAATACAGGTCCTCCAAGGTACAAAATCCAAGTGAGAAACATGAATAAATCGAGTAGTAGGGGATAACTTAGCCTTCTGTGATTCTGGTCAAGGATGGTTTCTGGTCGTAAGCTGATTCTGATAAGCTGATTTAAACCTGTGCTTCTAAACAGCTATGAAAATTCTGACATATGACAATGACATAGATACAGGTCCTCCAAGGAACAAAATTCAAGTTAGAAACATGAAAAAAGCGAGTGAATACGATTTTTTCCTGTAGCTGAGTAGATTTTTTATAGCCCAATCATTTGTAGAAATTCTTTAGGATAGATGAAACTAATCGCTAGTTATGAGCATTTGGGATTGGGACAAATAAGCAAATAATGATACGTCATTATTCTCACAGTTAGCGATGTGGCTTTCCTTTAATTAGGAGTGAACAAAGAATTCACTGTGCAAATATAATAAACTTACTGCGAGTGTTTCTTAAAAATATTTTGTTACAAATTATTTCACTGCAATTCATATTTTATCCTGAAATTCAATTCAAAGCTTACCGTAAAATCTTATATAAACGCCTCTGCGGTATTACGCGCCACCCTTTATTAAGCGCCCCGGCGTTTACTGACTAAAAAATCGACGGAGTACAATAAACGCCCCCCTCTTTTACCCGCCCCCTCTAATAGACGCCTCCCGAAATTTTCCTTCCATAAATACCGTAACGGTATCCAATCATTTGCAATTGCAATACGAAGCTTGGGTATGGTAGTAGCAGTGTTGGGGATCGGTATTTACCGCGGTATTTTTACCGAAAGTTATCGGTAAGTTATCGTTATTTTTGGAACGATAACGATAACTTTACCTGAAGGAAGCTGAAGGAATTACCGATAACGATACCGAAAACATAAAGATTAAAACGCATATACCGATAACGCTACCGATAACGCAAAAATTCAAATAAGTGTTCACTGTTACGGTTTTTCGTCTATAAATGTTAGAAAACGAATGAAGTTTCGACCTAAGTAATATTGTTTGTTACTTTTAAGGTCAAAATCATATTATTACTATGAAATACATACTGGAAATCCGATTCTATATTATGCTAGTACTAATTTTTATTGAAAAAAATTTACCGATAACGATACCGAAAAAATTCAGGTAAATTCAAATACCGATAACGATACCGAAATTTGGTAAGAACCAAGGAACGTACCGATAACGATAACTTTACCGGACCGTAATTAGAGGTTGTACCGATAACGATACGGATACCGCGGCTACATACCGATCCCCAACACTGGGTAGTAGGCGTAACAAAGAAGATTTATATTTACAAAAACTTAATATTCGATGGTAATTGTTTGTATCTGATTAGTTGGTTAATCTTTAATCCATGTGAATGATTTGTATTCTTTATGAAAGCTTCTGTAATATCTTGGTTTATCCAACGATGAAGAAGCAGTTAGAAGTTAAATTGTAATATACGATAAATGCAATATAATCTATCTGGGAATTATCAACTTTTTAGATAATATTGCTAGATAACTAGATTGATAATATTCTGAATTGACTTGTGTAATTTGTATACAAAGTTATAGAAGATATGTATTTTCATCTTGAAACGCATTACTATTTTTAGAAAAATATCGAAATATACATTACATAACGAGTCATATTTAGACGAAGTAAAATGCAAAAGTCGACGAAGTACTTTAGTCGCCCCCCTCTATTACCCGCCCCCCTTTAATAAGCGCCCCGGCGTTTATTGACTGAAAAATCGACGTAGTACAATAGTCGTCCCGGCGCTTATATAAGATTTTACGGTAATTATTTCTAAGATAACTAATTGCTAAATAGCAAATTGATTACGAAAACACAAGTAGAGAACAACTTCAGCAGAAGAAATAAAACCCACAGACTTAGCAAATCTTTAATGCGCACCTTCTCTTCAAAAAATTTAGAAGGACTGTTAAGCAGTTCCGTAGCGGAGCATGCCTGCTTGTAAAGTTGGAAACATCCTAAACTACTCCACTGATGATACGATTCTAGAATTTGGTTTGCCTTCGTCGTGCTCGCTTGAGGAACAAAATCCTCTATTATGCGTTTCTTTATAATTTTATTTCTGTAATATGACAAATGAAGTGTGTAGATACCCGACTCGATGATGAAGCCCAACGATTTCTGAAACTCATGATGATACGTGGTTCTTCCATAAGTAATCCATCCGTTTAGTGAAGGTGAAAAATCTGGTTCCTGGTTTTCGGAAATGTGATACGCATTCATCAAATTCAGATTCAATTTTGATATCGACGCAGTAGAGTACTCATGGCCTAAATTATCTTGACTATCATAAAATAGAGCAAATGTTTTAAAACTGCTGTCGTCAACACAGAATATGCTCTTGTATTGGTTAAAATTGTGCGGAAAGGGGAACCCATACTTAGCACAATCCGGACTTGCAGATTCTTCACTCAGCATTTGCGAAGTGACAAACCACCAATCGGAGTATCTCAATATACCAACGAGTCGGTCGACAACTTTAAAAAATTTTGTACGAAACACAGATTCACTAAACATTTCCAAGAAATCTTTTTTTATAGCTTCCAGATATTTTTTGGTATCCTCCGAGCTATGCAATTTAATTTCAGTGAAGTGAACGAGGTGTTGCAATGATTCAGGGACGTATCCAGGCCCTGCCTCTTTTGCCATGTAAGTGAACACTGTGGATGTGTACGCCATTCGAATCAGTAGCACTGCTAGCAACCAAATTCCAACAAGATACCAATTCTTCCAGTTTAATCGCTTTCTTATGTCATCGCATTGTTCCAAAAGTGTTCCAAACAACCAAAAATACGGATTGACTGAATGTTGCGTCAACTTTAGAATTATCCCCGAATATAGCAGACTGGCCGTCACAACCAACCAACCTTTCCAGTCAAACGGAGACAAGAACGAAAAATAAGTTTGAAATGAGGTGCTACGATTTAACCGCTCAACAAAAATTGTGTAGCGTAAGCCAATGAATTCAGATCCCGATGAAAATTTATACCTTCCAGTTAAATCGTGCACAAAATTTGTTATTGAGGGTCCAAAATCGTTAGGTATCGTAAGATTGTGTTGTCTATAAAAAATTTCCAGAGTGCACAATTTAAAGTCTTCGTAACTTACAGAGCTAGATTGATTGTTATACGAACATGTGGACTTCACACGAATAGTTTTTCGAGAATTTTTTCCGTAGTCAAGCATACGCAGTAGTTTCAAACGTGGTAATACCATTTGATGAGTCTTCACTTCCCTCCAGTGAATTTGCTCATTGCAATTTGGTTCAGAAAGAAAGCATTTCAGACACATACCCAAAATCTCAAACTTTTCGCTCCTCAGCAAAAATATTCTAGAGATTCTGTGGTGAGCTGATCGGTCACGATAATAAGCCCCGAACAAGTGGTTTATTTGCGTTTGGTTCATACGGCGTGAAACTGGTATGAAGACAAAGTTTGGTGCGTTGATCCAACGGCATATCCAATAGTATTCCTTGTGACATTGGTGCCGCTCAGCTTGATAGAACTCAATGTTGGTCTCACTAGCGAAGGGAAATTCCAAAATGCAATGCTCACTGTATCTGAGAGGTGAGAATGCGAAGTTATAAATCGACGTGATGTCCCTGTATTGGCTTAAATTCCAATATATACTTTCAAGTGGCAGAAATTTTGTGTTTATGGTAACGTTGTTGGGAGACGCAGTGTGAATACTTACACATGGACTATGGCGATTTTGCTGATGGCAGAGATGCAAAACACTGTCGAACAAAACTTGCCATGAGCCCTCGCTTCTGGATAAGTGAACAGTGCAATCCAGAAATTGATTTAATAATGGCCAGTATCTGTTGAGTTGGGAACTCTCATCTGCCATGAAACTGCTTTCAGAATGCAAAGTTAGATGTGCACTAACTATTGTAGTAGAAAAGAGAATTGTCAACAAAACATTCATGATTTAGTAGTGGAGCCAAGTTGTGATAAATAAATGTGTTTTTATGAAGATATTCCAGATTTTATTCCTTATCGTTCCTTATCATTTAAAGGGCTCCAACGGCGGCTCGAAGTAATTGGCAAACGTTTGATAATGTTCAAAAAGCCTTGAAGAGGAAGGGTTGACCTGATACAACAAGCTATTTAATACTTTCTACACCAACAAATTGTAGTAATTTGGTTGTCAGTTTTTCGTCGAAGGTTTTCATTAACATTATGTTGGAATGTTGGACCAAACTATTTATTTAAAATTCGATCGGTGTTTTAAGTACCAGTATTTAAATTTTGGACATTTATCAATGTAATAATATTCGGCTAGAACTATATTTCATATATCTTGCTACTCACTGTTTAGATTCATAAACGTATATGTCTACATTTTAAAAATTCTTTGCTGGTGTGCTGAGCGTTAAAAAATATGATTAAAAAGATTGAGACACTGTTATCAAAAATCGATAAATCAGTCAACGCTAATTTTGTTTAAGTTTCTATACATTGGCCGGCCGGAAAAAACCTATTCTTTGATAATTAAACTACAGGAATGACAAATGTTTCTATTATGGAGTAGGTTTTGCGTTTGAGGGGCACATCAAAGTCGAAATGACCATCAACTGACTTAAACACTGTGATGGCAAACGTGAAGTATTACACTCAACAATTAATAGAATTTCGAGTAGCAGTAAAAACGTAAAGCAGCTAGTTACATATAACGCTTTGGTGACCAATTGAATTACTTCATGCGTGAACTACTAAATCATTCTTCAAATTTGATGAAATTTTTTTGAAGGTATTTCTACAAGTATTTACTTACCATTAATTTGACTGTCTCATTTAGACGCTCTTCCGACACTCCTCCAATCCTGCCAGTACGTTTACCCTAGATTGTCATTATACCATTAAAGCAGTAGTCACAGTAGCAACATGCGGAAAGCAAATCGTCTTGTGAGCAAACAATTATGGAAACGAATGATCGAACGGAAATCGGCGCGGCCTGGTTCCTCTTTACTTTACACAACTTTAGCTAACCCTTTTACTTTAATATCATACGCAAATCAAAGCGAGCATATTATGGATGAGACTTTGATAGAAGCCATAAAATTTAATAGAGGCTTTGTGGTTTTCTTCTCGCTAGAGGATTCTCCTTCTTTTTCTGACTCTTGGCTCAGGTTTCGGGCTCTTTCTTTAACAGAGAGCTTGGAAATATCGATTTCCTCGTCCGCTTTGGCATCGGAATCTTCACCCCTGCCATCTTCGTTGGTGAAATTATACTTCGTATTATCACCCGCCATCGTGAAGAATATCTGAAGTTACTACTGAACAGAACTTATTTTCTTACGATGCCCCGAAAGTTAGTGTTTATTAACTTCTACTGTCCGTTAATTTTCTAACGATATTATCCTTACACGAGCTATTGTTAATCAAAGTACAGTATTTCGATAATTTGTCACTCAACTGTGGAGTGAGGCACGGTTCCTTAGCTTACAAAAATACAGTGTGATATTTGTCTCAGTAATTGCCAAACCCGAACAACTTTTGCGCATGCAGTAGTAAGTAATCTACATGGCAGTTAAATAAAATATACCAAGAATTTAAACAAAATGGAGTTGGGGTTCGCATTTAGACAATTCTCACTACTCTTCAACTCAAATTGTGTTCTCACAAATTTATGTTTCTACTCATTTTGAATAGTACTGTAAAGCACCTTCTACAAAGTTATCTAGTTTCAAGTGAGCGGTATGGTGAAAACTATGGAGAAATTTTATTTCCGGTGTTGAAGTGTGTGTTTGGAAATACGCCTGCTCTCCAAGTTGATCCTTCAAGTGGTTTGTGTAAAGATTTCATCGCTCTCATAGTCAGATTTTATTAATGAAAATGTTTGTAGGGAGAATTGAAATTGTGCATTCAAAATGCAAATTCCTGTTTTCACAGTGTTTGAGTGTGTTCGGAAAAGTCTAATAAAAATTGCATTAATCGTAGTGCAAATGGATTTCATTAAATTGAATAAATGCACCTTCATTATATTCTGGTTGGGTTCGTTTGTAATTGGAAATTTATCGGCAAATTTCACAAACCGTGTGCTTTCATACTGCTAAATTGCGTGCCTTGCATCACGAAAATATTAACAAAATAAATATGCCAGCTCCACAGTCCAAGTACACGAACATCAAAATATGAATGGCATTGCAATTAATCGATTTATGCACTAGACTATATTCTTTATAATTATCAATTTCATTCCGAAAGAAATACTCCACCCTGCATTCTGGTAAATGGAGTGAATGAACTGTGCGAAGATCTGATCTTTAAAAAACTTGATTGATTGGGAAGGAAATGTGTAATTTTTCTGGGAAATAAAGAAAATTCCGAAGAGATACCTAACACATATTTTAATGGCCTTCGGAAGGTTCCTGTAATTCAGTTTCCATAATGCTGCAATTCCCATATTTCGAGTTCGAGTTATTATGGAAATTAGTTTTATAAGAATATTCCGATATAGGAATTTGTATTATAGGAACTTTCACCAGATTAAATTAATCATCAACACAAAAATTTTCTGTCTTATAGCACTGCTATCAGTTGAACTCCAAATCCGAACAGAAAATGACCTGCAAGGTAATTATATATACTTATTGGTCTTTAAAAGTTAAATGGAATGGGAATATATCATGTGAGCATTATGCGTTTTATTCCATTTTTTCTTAATCAGACTTTTTAAGACAAGGTTGGAGTGCAGGATTCCTTTCATTACCGTTCATCCATGTATCTTCAGGATACACTCCTGATAGACTGAAGATTGCTCTTAGTTTTTCGTGCGATAACTTGACATGTGCAAAAAATAATTATGAGTCTCATGTCACCCCAAGAATGCTAATTAAGTGCATCCATTACATCTTTTATTTATTCAGGCGCAAGATAAAACCTGAAGTAGATATTTGCCTAAATCGGCAGCATAGGCACTGAGATAAATCCTAATAAAAGTATCTATTTGGTTACTTAAAAATAAATCGAAAATTTATTTTACAATTTTAGTTTTTGAGAAGGTTATGAAAATTTATGATTAGTTTAGTGATTATATTCGTGAATTAATAATTATCACAAAGATAAGCTACCTAGATAATCAGAAAAACTGCATACAAATAATTATTTTGACGCGCACTTTAATCTTCAAAATTCGTTTGATTTTGACTTGACTGTAATGGTAAAGTAACTAAGAGCTGTAGAAGGTAATATATAATTTGGGGGACTTCATTGAAAATATTGGAGCACTTCGTTCGTTTGTTTTGTCTGTGCACTCTCAGAAGGAAAACTTGACAATGCTGTTGTTTTTACGCATCATAAAATCCTTTCAATGCATAGTTTTATTAAGAACAGACCCCGAAAGGCTTGGGGCAATAAGTGGAACCTCCACAGCAAAAAGTACATGCCTCAAGTCACCTCACAAAGATTTTAAAGCAAGCCCATTCTCCACTTCTACCCGAAAGAACTAAGGGTAAAAAAATGAACCCGAGACATGACTGCAGTCGACTGGTAGTGCGATAACGCATCTGCAGAAGTAATTGTGAATCTCTCGTCACCCCAAAAAATCCCAATTAATTCCTCCTTAATTTAATTTCATGAGGTTAAGCTCATGGCTCAATTTTTATTAGCCATTTTTGTGATGAAAACGTCACTAAAATTGGAATAGAATGGGAATCTCAAGTCCCATTTTAGATTAAAAGGAGAGTTTTAGATATTTTATAAGCTGGACAGAGAATGAATTGCAGCTGGTGAGCAATTTGCAGGTGGGTTATTGTCATATGTCCATGGGATTTGGTCAAATCAGAAACATTTTAACAATTTTTATTTATGTTAAAAAGTATTTACGTTGTGAGTTCTGGCGTTGCGAACTCCGTGAGAACTTTAAATTATTAATTCACGTTCATGATACAACAGTTGCAGAATCACGGCAGCATCCACCAGGCATAAATAAGATGCGATCAGATGAAAACCGTCTTTCACACTGAATCGTTTGATCCAAAACGGGAAAACCCTAATTCCAAAGTGTGAAAGTGACCATCGAAATCTTTGAGGGAGTGCAACAGGATACTTTAGGAACAAAAAATTAACACAGGTAAAATTAAACAAATCGCACTAAATTTTTTGACTTGCATGAGGTTTCCAAAATAGCCAATAAAATGTTAACCTGAATAGATTAATAAGATGTCAAGAAGACAACAAAAGGATTGTCAAGTTAAGGAAAAGCCGACTTTCGAATGTATTCGAATACTGGTTCGTGTTCCTTTTCAAGATACAAAATGAGAGACAAAACTATCAGACGAGTGTGTGCCCCCATCCGCCATCAGAGGACATCATGAGACTCAGGTGATTGTTGATAAGCTGAACCCCTGTGGCAACCAGTTCATCTCATAATTAAAACTAATCTTTCTATCCGCCGCTTTGAAAAAGGAAATTAACTTTGAACTTGTAGTCCTGCAATGAACTCTTTCTTTTTTGGATTACCATTTCTGGAAAGAGTTGGCCTACCAACGGCAAAATAATTTTTCTCATTTAAAATTGCTTTACATGTCAAGATAACGTAAAGTGTGTCATATAAACGAAAATATTTTAAAAAATATAACTCAAATCATTCATTCGTTTTATTCAGATTATTAACCGAATGATCGATAACGGAACAGTTTTTGTTGGATTTAAATAAGTTTAGTTAGTTTTGTCATTGATATTAAAGCAATATACTTTTTTTAATTAAAGTAACTTTTAACTATGGATAATAAAACTAAATTGTAAGATTTAACAGCAAAAAAACTAACTTTTTCTAAAAAAAAAACTAGAGATTTTCTGAAGGAGATACCATGATAGGACTTTGCTGAGTGATCATGAGTTTCATTACCACAATCAGAAATGAGAGTCACCTACCTTCATTTCGTTCGAAAATACGGAGAGCGTAAAAACTGATCGGCGTCGGGCATACGATTAGACGAATTATGATTGATCAACCAAAAATGAAGTGCAAATGAAATCAAAGGAAGAAGGATTGGATGATAATTAACTTAATTAAATTCAGTGTATGAGTTATTAGCTTGTAAAATTAAATAGCTTATTTCTGTAAAACCCATAACCTGAATAGTAAATTAAAAAGTGAATGCTTGATTGTCATAGGTGACAATTCTTGCTACAAATAACGCAATGAGAAATAAAATTTAAATGCAGTCGTGGCAAACCATACGACGATAGTTCTTCAGCCCAGTTTTGTCGTCATCAGAGCTATAATTTTGGACCAATTTGGAGTGAGCAATACCCTCCAATACCCTCCATCCTCAAATCTCCAGAAAACACTCCAGTCCAGTTAAAAATGGAAATCTAAACGGAGTTGGGGATCTCTACGCCTCACCAATATTTTTATATGCTTGTTTTTTTTGTAGATCGCGAAATGATAAGATAAATGTCGTGATGAATGTGATAACCTGCTTATCAGGCTATACAAAAATAGTTCATACGACCCCTCCCCCATCCCGTTTACAAGAAGAGCTAGAAAAATGGCGAGAATAATGATTTGATGGAGAGATGACTGGAGGTACAGTACGGTAACTTCTCTCATGTCACCCCAAAGCAAAATTAAATTCATTCGTTACACCTTGGTCCAATTCCATAAAGCTACATTTTACTAATTATTTGTGCAGATGGAGGAAACTCATCTAGTAGTGGTGAAGTTCAAAATATATTGAAAATAAAAACTAAACGGAATTGGGGTTTTACCTGTGATTTTTGTGTGAAATCCAACTAATTGTTACGCTTGATACATTGATTAATTTTCATGAAACTGTACACAAGGGAAAAATGAGAAAAGTTACAGGCTAAATAAGCGTACTATTCGCTGAGGTAAATCCTAATTTAGAATATTTGTCAATAGTTGAAAATAGATTCATTTTTATTTCACATTTTTAAATCTCGAGAAGATCATTAAAAATTATTTTTTTCGATTACCATATCAGTTAATTAATATTTGTTTGTAAAGTGGGATAACTGGATATTAAGGAAAGAAGTAGCGTATTTTTTGAAATTCTCTTTCTGCACCACGAATTAAAACATTAATAATTTCTACTTAAATAGTTAAAGTTTCTACATATCATAAACCCCGCCATGATGTGTTTGAACAGGACATAACAAGCGCAGGATACTTATTGCGATCTTGTAAGCTTAATGGAAGCGTTTACGATTTCAAAAACATTTCAGGGATGGCAAGGGAATCCGTTTTATTCTAGATTTATTTAGCAAATGTCCACTCAACAAAATAAGTCTTCTCTCTTATTACATCATTATCTTTTCCCCTCCAAACAGATTATGCATTTCTTTCCCCCACTCAGAAAGCTAATCACATTTTATTTCCCTTCCACAAGATTCATGGTAACTTGTGAGTGTGCCGTTTCCGCCTACACTATACCCTCTCAAATCATCAACTCCGTAACGAAAAAATATTCTAAAATAGATTTTAAAGGATATTTTAAAAATGACTGCAATCCCGCATTCCACTAGGTTGAAACTTCAGTGAATGAACTGTACAAAGATTTACTCTTTGAAAAATCTGATTGGACTGGACAGATAGAAGAGAAAAATTTTTAAACATGAAGAAAAAGAAAGTGCCTAACTTTTGACCCGGGAAAAATTCCCTTAGCTCGACTAGGTTAACACCCCTGGAAGGAGTTATGTGGATATTTAAATCAATGCGACCCCGCATTCTACACACCGGAAGTCGGAGTGACTGAACTGTACGAAGATTTACTCTTTAAAAATCTGATTTCCGAATTTCTTTCGAGAAAGAAAAAAGAAAGTAGGTACAGGATACCAAACTTGGATTTTGTTGTGTGCACTGTGGCTTGGAAAGTGACAAAAATTAGGATGAATTTATAAAATTTTAATCAAGAATTCATTTTAAATTGTTCACCTTTGCTGCACTCATTATCGACATCCCACCACAAGAGTTATCTGTTGACATCCAATACATAAATATGCACTTAATAAAAATTAAACGGAGTGGGAGCACACCATGTGACCTTTATGCTGTATCATTATTGCAATCCAATTTTTTTCGTCATTCTCTATTAGTTTAAACAAGTGCAACATTCCCTCCATTAGCTTCCATCCCTATATTTCCAGAATACACTGCAGATAAGTAAAGATAGCCCAAAGTATTTCGTGAAGTTTAGCGCTCCGAAATGCGTGTGCACTCCAAACTCAGCAGCATTCACGATCATCACCTCCCTTTAAAATCCCTCCACGTGACCCCTCCAAGTCGATGAAGCCTTGACCATCCATCGGTTCAACAATGATTCCGGCACAAGATAATGCATGAAACAGATCTTTTGCCAAACAGGTAGCATGGACACTGGTAAACCCTCAAACTGCAAGTTAACCGTCCCAGAAATGATTGATACCAGTAAGTAGCACCTCCTTTGCAAAAATACACCATGTCATATTGAGGGGTTCCCTCCAAACTACTTCGCTCTTTCATAACCTCAACAAGTCAGAAACTTTTCGGCTTCCGGAAACAGGAAAAGGGCAAGAATAATGATCTGGAAACTGGCAATTTGATTCAAACTCTTATCCCTGTCCGTAAGCCGTTCTTTCACTGATAAGTATTTTTGGAAGGAGTTTCCAACATTCTTGAGGCCAATTCTGGTACTACATAATCCTTCTATGATAACATGAGTAACGTTATGATGACTGATAAGCTTCCTTTTGTTCTCCATTCTCCCCAAAATTTATTAAAACCCAATCAAGATTACACAAAAATCACTTTGAAAATCTGTACTCTTTATGGAGAATAAAAGGACTACTTTTTAAAAATATAATTTGGTGCACTAAATACTAGTGAGCAAAATAGTGAAATAATATAAGAGAAAATTAATTCTTGACTTTATATTTTATGCATATCAAATTTTTTTCTCCAATACTTATGGTCATGCAAGATCTTACGATTTAAATTTCTTCATTTGAATTGATTGGATTTGAAGATGCCTTACATTAAAAATAATGCACGTATTTTCAGTTGCGCACCAGCAAGATTTAAGAAAGAGTGGGAATAATGAACCCGACACTTGACTGAAGGAGCGATAACATATATCCAGAAATAATCTCAACACACCCCAAAAATTCCAATAAAATCCACCGCACCTTAGTTTAATTTCATGAAGCTTAACACAAGGCACAGTTATAACTACTGTAAAGTACACTAATTGAAGAAGGCAGGAATCATAGTAACGTGAAAGAAAAATCTGTTTGTAACTTTTTTTCTTCCTGGGGTGTTTGTGAAATATGAAATTTTTAGGTAACTTCCTCTCTCTGTTTTTCCTTGCTAATTTCGGTCTCCCGGATATCATTTTCTAGATGAACTTAATCTCTTTGATCTTTGAAATCTGGAAACAGAATAAACAGAAGATAACAATTAAGCGGAGTTGAGGCTCACGCTAAAATGTTACATAATGTGACTCATGTGACGTTTTAAAAGCAAATCCCCGCAACATAACATGAATACCGTGATGAAGATGAAAAATTCATTTCTTATCTCTCTGCTTATCAAGAACAGATAAGATTAGTAATAATTATTCTGCTGCCAGCGGCCTTCTCGATGTAGCATGAGAGTCTACTGTGGGAACTACACCCTCCGGAATGAGCGTCCCTCTCCTTCCAAGCACTATCATATCCCGACTATCCTGGTTCCAAGTATGATCGAATAAATAGTTAAACGCAGTTTAAAAAAAATCTACCATCCTACTACAGTCTCTAAAAATGTTATTTCCAAACAGAAAAAAATATGTTGGATCGCTGATCAACACTCTGAAATGCGCGTGCAATTTGGCTTTGTTTACGGAAATACAGAGAGGACAGTGATACAATTTTATTGTCTGGGATTGGGGACTCATATTTTTCAAATACTATTTCCTATTCGTTTCTATTCATTTTTTCTAAGCTCTTATTCTGGAAAATATATCTGAAATTTTCTACTTTAAACGGAGTCAGAAGATCAATCTATTGTACGGAAATCTTAAAAACGATAAAAGTAAAATCAAACCGGAGTTGAAACCAAACCAGGCTCCACTTATTTTTGATATGCATGATGAGATTTCTAAAATAAAACAATTAACAATTTTGACATGAAGCGAGAGTTCCTATCCAGAAGATAACCAAAAAAGTGTCGGGTTGAAAGAAAGGCGATCTGAACTGCGTATACGTTAGAATTGGTTCTTGTCAAATTACGAAAATTGGATGCAGATCTACGGCAGGTTGTGTTCCCTCCATCTCCAAAATCATAACAATAATTAGACGAGGATAGATAAGCAGCTTTTGTTTCCTTCCTAACCATTTTTCCTTCTTACTGGTCCATCGTGTGACCTATGAATACCGAAACGTCAAACTATCTGTTCTGCAATCTAATTCAAAAATAAATGCATCAAGATTTGAATTGAATTTAAATAAATGATTATATTAAATGTACTACATCCTATATAATAATCACTTACCAACCAAAAAAGTATTCCAAAGCAGAATTAAATAGATACTTAATTACTGTGACCCCGTATTCTGCACACTGGAAACTGGAATGAATGAACTTTTCTGAACTCTAGTTCCTGAAAATTCTGGTCGTGCTGGGCGGAGAGAAATGTAAAACGTTTTTGAGAATTGAAAAACAAAAGTTGAGATGGTATGCCCACCTTGGACTTTATTGTGAGGACAGTGGTTAAAATTAATTTTAAAAAGGATTCTCAGGTTCCCCAGGGGAATTGACGCTAATGGAAAGACGAAAAAATATACGAAAAGAAGATATACTAATTGATGAGTTTTCGTCAAAATTTCTACAGCCTGAAAACCTATTTTTGCCGCTATTGCGAAAAACCTACGCTAAAGGCACCTGGGAGAGACATTGAATAGATACACTAGACTTAAAAACTAAACGGTGTCGGGGCCAACCATGTAAACATTCTGCTTTATCATCCAAGTTTTTTCGTCATCCGCTATTTTTTACACAATGCTTGAGTGAGTATAATATTCCTTCCATTACCATCCATTCTTGAATCTATAGAATACACTCCAGAGAAGCAAAGATGTCCAAAATGTTTCCTGTGCAATGTGGATGTACAGCGTTCACGATAATCACCATCACCTGAGGTGACACAAAAGTAGATGCAGAATGATCAGAGTGACATGGAAAGAAACGCCGCGTCCTTCCAGATCCTTTTTCCGAACACATGTTTCTAAATTTTTAATCGTAAGAAAGAAATTTTGCAAGTGAAGTTGTGAAAGTAGCGGTTCCAAAAGACTTCATGTCAGACATATTGATGGTTCAAGGGTACAAAGACGACTTGGCGGATTTCATCGGAAATATAGAAACTTTCACCTTTTGCCTTTTCTGCCTGCTGATCAGAAAGAAAACTACAACTTACAGTGTCAGAAATGTTTCCCCGCCGCAAAAGCGTGTGTCTCAAGTCACCCCACAAGCATTTTGAAACCTCCATGTATTCTCTCAAGCTTAACCAAAACATGTAAAAATCTCTAAAATTGAATTGAAAAAAATGATAATTATGGATTCAAGGATTTAAATGAATTGGCTGTTAGTTAGGAGGGAATAAGTCGATTTTTGAAAAAAAGAAAAGAAGAAAGAGAATGCGAAACGGTTGAGTGGACTTTACCCTAAAGATCAAACTAAAATAGAAGTTTTCCTTCTCCTCTAAAGGGAATACTAATTTTTTGCTGTCGAAAATAAAAGGAAAGCTTACTTTTGACAATAACCACATATTGAACTAATTACAGGCGATCAGAATAGTTGAAATGCGAGAGAGGTTTCACTGTGATTCAAGAGTGGGTGCATGTGAAATCGGAAACATTTATATCTTAATTCTTGTCTAGTTTTATTACCCGCTGGAAGTTTTTTCAACAATCGTGCAACCGTCCGTCGATTAGAACAATACATTAGAAATTGGCGTTTAGGCGGTGACCAAACCTTTGTGAGTGGTTAAGGTCCCACGAACAAAATTGTGTAATATCAACCTCCAAATGAAAACGGTGGAACTGAGAATATTATATTCTAGAACTTGAATTTTGAGTGGAGGAAAGAATACACATGACTCTGGGTATAACGGCTTAGTTTATAACGGTTTTAGGG
>JAQIXW010001324.1:0-20064 GCA_034700685.1 Willowsia buskii | reverse complement strand
TTCGTTTGAACTTGATTCTTTCTGGAGTGTTTTGCTGACAAGAGGTACGAGTGTAACACACAAGAAGAACAGAAGAAAATAAAATTATGGAAGATTTTGATGACAAGCATGAAAGAAGTTCCATGGACGCTGGGACTTTGAGCAAACTTCAAGCACTAAAATAGTTATATAATGGTGGTGGTGATATGAGCTAAAGAAATTTTCTCATCTTGTTGACAATGAAGAGGGAAAAGAGCACTTTAAAAAGATGAGGTTTTTCGAATCCTTATCGGTGGTTCTAATAATAATTACAAAAAGCCTGCATTCTAAAAGCATACAAGTTTAGAGAAAATGGAAGTTATGAGACAAAAAGTGATGGGAAAGTCATTTGACTGATCATTATGTCAGGAAGGGTAAAGCCTTGACAAAGGAGCACTTTTGCATAAAAGTTTCTTTCAATCGATCGAGGTATGGTGTGCATGCATACAAAAGATTAAAGTTCTCCTCTAGCCGTGAATAATTTAATATAAGGCTGTAGGCTAAATGCGAAAAAATGTTTTTAAGAAGTTATTATATTTTCATTAGAGCATTTACAGCACTTCTATATTATGTACTCAATTTACATTGTGAGTGCTTGTGTGGGAACGGGAATGAGTGGCATACAAGGAGCTGCAATAAGAAGAGAGAAATTCCTCAGATACCGTATAAGGTTCCTTGTAGCAGCAAACGTGAAATAATAAATCGTGCACTCAGTAAATGTGTGAAAGAGCGAGACGAGCGGAACGTGTGCTCTTTCGTAGAATAACGTTTCACCTCGTCATCAGTGTCATTATTAGGATATTATTTATACCATGATCATCACAAGAATAGCCGTCCTAAATATACACAGGTATTACCTTTCAGACATTTCACAAACTCGCGTTCTCATTTATTATAGGTGCTTTTATAAGAATGAAATGAAGACAACTGAAAAATGTTACGTATGTTCAGATTTGCCGGCGAGAATGAACTGGTTTAACAATATTGGGTGTCATAATTTCTTTCGGATACTTTATGTCCTTTCGAGTACAGGCTTCCCGTTAAAAATGAAATATGATGCGTGCACCACCACCCCAACCATGTTAAGTGCTAGTAGTTGGAGTTCGTCTGTCGATGCTTCTTGAAGGAAGTGTGGCATAATCCCGTGCAAAAATTCGAAATAATAAGCCAGTGAAAGCGTAGCCGCAGTATTATCCGCACACGGCATCCACATGAGTTACAATAATTGAGGCAGTGAATCATTAATAACAAGGCTCATCTGTGAAGAGTAACGATGCGTGTGACAAAATGTGACATTTTATGCTTACTTCTTTCACGGTAGCTGCAAGTTTTTGAGAAAGCCTAAGCGAGCGAAGGAGCATCAACGTCATATTCAGTGGCATCATTGCTAGCATGTCTTTTGCCAGTTTCATGTTTCCTGTACGTTTCCCATAAGTTTCGATGAAACTTTTTTTTGCAACAGCAGGTTACGGAAAAAGAAAGTGTAGCAGCTCACAAGAGTTATGTTATAAGCACTGCCACCTTCTTGTATAATTTTATGTGCTTACAGGCTGCTCGCTTCTGTCTCTGTGAAAAATATTTTTACAACTCCTCGCATCAGTTCATGTCTATCAAAAAGATGTACAGTACAGTATAAAAGGACAGGTTGCTGGTGTTAGGATTTTATGAGGAATGCGTTACATATTGCGATGAACATAGCTTCACATATTCACAATCACAACATGGTAGATGGTACGCTAGTAGCCAATCTTGTTAAAGCACGTTCTTCTTTTTAAAGCATACTTCGCATAAATTAAACAAACCATCTCAACCAAATCGTTAATTATAGGTAAAAGTGTATTTTCAACCAAAATATGAACACCACGGACCACGGCAATACACAGGGATTCTAATCAAGTGTAGAGACGTACGTAACTCATTATCCAAATTCATTGAGATTTCACTTGTTTAATTCAGTTGAAGAATCAAAGAAAACCGCATTGCACACTCAAGTAGGCATAAAATTATCTAAAAGCAAAAACTATTAGGTTATTAGAGTAAATGTGAGAACATGTATTTGATATATAATCATACAACCCTTGTAGGATATCATTGTAAATCTGGAAATGCGAACCACATATATTTTAAATAGAACATAAATGTAGTTGATTTCAGACAAGGTTATGTGTGGAACAATGTGACCCATACAACATCAAAAAGGGCATTGTTTCAGCGAACATATTTTCTTCATCCGACGTAACAAAATCTAGAGAACCAATATACCAGAAATGTCTTGGCCGATTTTAAGCATGAAAAAGCATGAAATTATTTCTCTGGATGTCTTCCCGTTTGATTTCTAGTAATCACAGAAAAGGTGTTCAACTATACTCGACATAATATTTAATATATTCTCGTAGATCATTTCAAGCGGATAATTTTCATAGAATTGGCTTCATTGACTACTTTCATCTTTCGCATATTCATGACTTCAAGTCAGCCTTTTGTCTTCTTCAAATCTACGACAGTGGAAGCAGATCTCTCTGAAATTTTATTTTAACATTCATTTGCCTTTTCCATTCATCCATGATTTTAACAAGCCGAATTTATTTTGTCAAACTGGGAGTCATGGTCCAATGCACCTGCTACATAAAGCAGTTTTGAAAAATAAGTAGTATTCTTCTTAACTTTCACATTTATCATTCGATTATCATTTCGGAGGAGCTTAGTGTTTCCTCGAACCACGCTTTTTCTGCGACAAAACAATTCTGAGAAGATGGCGCAAAGAGAAAGCATTTTCACCAAAATACTACCTCTGCAACACAATTCTCTACAACGAAATCTCAAAGCTAGTCAATATAATTGTTGCTTGTAAGATGTATTCAGCTACAAATCTAAAATAGAAGAATAGCGCTTTTCTGTTTGAAACATTTGCAATTATTGAATAGAGCACGAAAGTTACTATTTTACCAACTTTTATGGCTTTAAGAAAGATGTAAAATGCACAACAAGACAATAAAAGATAGAACATTACATATTATTATATGCCTTTCATTTCAAACATATGTATTAGCGACAATATTATACGTGCACTGTATACACATGTAATGTTAATGTAAATGGCAATGCCAATGCCACCAGATATTTTGTTTGAAGCTTTTTTCCCTCTTGCACAATATTAAAGTTTGTCGCAGACAGAGATTGACATTAATGAGAATTTCCGTTTGATCTTGCTCGTTTACAAAACGTAGTGCAGGAAATCAGTGCGATTTTTATTCTTGGTATTAAGTCATTTTGATCGAATCATTTTTAATATGTTATGCTGTATGTATTTCTTTATACACTTTTCATACCGCTGCAACGTCATGCCGAGTACATAATATATACACATGAATTATAGGTACGCCTGTAAGTGACGTGTCCAGAGAACCTACAACGGAAATTTTATTGACGATCAAGAGCATTTCGTTCAAGCCCCTGCTGCCTGAGAAAAATGTTCTTATTTTTAGTTTCGCGTTGTTGCAATCATGGTGTTTGAGCACAGAAGTGTGTATGAAATGTAATCCTTTTTTCTCGCAAGTCAATGCAATCGTAGTTGATGAAGTCTTGCGATGAAAGCCTTCTACAACGTTTTAAGAAGGTCACTTGACGCAAAGTATTGCTTTTGGCTTTCATTTGGCATGAAAACAATGTTTGTGTATTTGTATTTACTTAAGGAGCAACCAACAACCGCCAAATTGCGTATCCTTATCTCCTCCCATTAATCACAGAAAATGTGATCAACAAGAAAAAATATAAGATAACGGATGCATACTCCTCAGGGTCATGTTGTCGTCGTCAACCCCAAAAAAATACTTTGATTTTGATATAATCAGAATCCGATAATATATACATGTGTATATTGCATGTAGGATTTTACTAGTTTTTCTACAAACTTTTGAATCTGCTAATGGAATCACGACGAATTCATGCCTGTACCTTATTATTTCTTTCCCTATCATAAAATCCTAGTGTGAGGTAGTATTCAACAAGGCTAACACGCTATGAGGTTTTAGGGGACAAAATTATTTGCAATAAAGTTTTGCCGAAAAATACAACTATAATTTGATCGTCATAACTCTGCTTACATGAAAAGGAATTATCATGATATGGTCTGCTGTGCGTTGTTGCATACTCGAAAAGGAAAATTATATACGTATTTTGAAAGCAAAAATCTGCACGCCACATCTCCCCCATTTTGTTGTGGGTGACTGTTGTCAACTTTCCCGATATATTAAGATAATGCATTATCTATCTGTCTATTATCGAGTTTGGGTTCGCTACTTGCTCCATAAAATCCGAAGGCCACGGCGATATCAGCGAGCTTTCAGAAATAGAAAATTGTAAACAAAAAAAGTCCATTGCTCGTCGGCAGACGGACTTTTTGTCCCTATCTATATACTAAACTCGTCTTGTCATCGTAAACATAACAAAACGGCTTTGCATAGGAACTTGGGTCATTCTTGAGGTACAAATGATGGCTGGAACGATGATGTAACTTGAGAAAAGTTGCATTCTCCGAGGCGATTTGGTTGAAAGTGGAAACATACTATGAAATTATTTTGTACAGGGTCTGCGTTTTTTACGCAGCAAAATTTTGTGATTTCAATCCGCAGTACTCCAGCTATCTGGAGTCGCAATGTTGGCCTATGACACGTGTCCGTGTTTTTTAGCGAATGTCTTCGCCTCGTAGTGAAGCATGTAATATTGGTTCTGATGCATGGAACAAATTTTTTCTTGGCGGAAAATGGGAATAGGGTGTGCTGTGAGAAGGAAATGGAATCTGATAATATCTTTCAAAATCCGATATATTTGGGTCAGCAGTACGGAATAAACACCGCAGGACATGAAGATCGTATAATACGTAAGGGATAGTCAAGCGAATCTCTTTTTTACGACGGGATGTTTTCCTTGTTTTGGTGTGATGGAGGAATGTAGCATGTATCTGTCACACGAATCTTTTTTTTCCTTTTGTGCGTCTTTGTTGTTCCGTATAGACCGCATCATCATGCCAAGGGGGCTTGGGCGTGAGAATGGCAATTTTTTCTGAGCTTTATCACCCACATAAAAAAGCAGTGGAGTGAGTGGTACATATAATGCGAGCGCTTAATCTCCCTGTAGGAACTTTTCCTTCAGAGACCGTATAAGTTGGAGTGGGAATTGGAAAAAATATTTTTCCAAAACAAAAGTTCCTTCAAACAAAATATCTATGACACAGCAAGGATCTACATAGAAAAATAAGTTTGGCAGACATTTTTATGTGGATTACCTAAAGATTACCTAAAGTTTCGTGTTCCCAAGACTGGTGAGGATAAATAATGCGTTACGTGTGTTGGAACTTGTCGTACAAATAAGGTAGCAAGTTGATTTTGTTATTAAAATCGGTTGTTGAGCGAATGTCTATATCAAAGTGTCAAACCATTAGCTCCGGGTTTCTTCACAAGATGAAATGTTTCTTGTACACATCTACTTCATTTTGTCTTCTGTATCCCTTTCAATATGCTACACAGTACGTGTGTGCATTTGTAACGATTTACGTGCTTATGAAGAAATGTATTAGTCTTTGGCCACTTTGAAACATTATCACGCACAGCATAGCATCAACACTGAAATCCACAATGGATGAATGAGATGAAACCACCGAGCAGATTTTTATTAAAGTGTTGACACTTTTATATTGGTTTATTGTATCCTAATCTCAGAATTATACAAAACGAACCGTTTTTTATAATTTTTCTGCACATTCTATGGATTGTAAAGACTAAGGTTGCCGAGTATTTTTGACTGTCAAGAGATGATGAAGACATCAAACTCTATATAGAGAGTAGCGAATTTCTTTGTAGGAGGGGTAAGAAATCTATAGCGTTTTATTGTCCGTCTTGGGTCAATCTAATAATAAAATAGGATTGACTATATAGCAATAGAAGAAGAGCAATATCGACTGCCGATTCAATCCTACCAAATGATGGCGCTTTATTTTTACGTTTTACTTTCACTTCGGCTAGCGTGGAAATGAATAAAGCTCGTTACCAATATTGTCAATAATCTCATTGTATCAAAGTGTGAAAGAATGAGAAAGCGGTGTTATTTTTGATGATGATGGTGTGACATCTGATTCAATTGAATATATACCCAGACCAACCAATTGCAGTAAACATATACCTAATATTGAATCTACAGTGGAGTACAAATGAGGGTGAGATCGTTTGTATTCATTGACAATAGAATTGGCGGTCTAAGTTTAGCACTCTGCTATTTTCATCATTACATGAAATGGAAAAAATTGGATCTCTTTGCCATTGTCTATGAGCTTGCCCTACAAATGTGGCCCACATCATTTTCACTTTGACTCAATTTACGCAGTAGGCTTTAGTGTAGTGTGGTCTTTAGCTTATTGTATCTTCAACTCTTCAACATCATAGCCTCATAACTGACTGAATGATGTAGCCAGTAAAAATGAGGCATACAAAACAACGCTATTTTCATGTTTATGTGTGTCCTACATTTTGAAAACGTCATCGTAGTGCTATATTGACGGACTTATTATTAAACTCAAAGCAAGACGTACAATACACATATCTAATTTAAATTTATTTCGCAGAAAGAGGAATGCTCCCGAAAAACATGATGTGATAATGATAGGTATGTTTTGAGCTTAGTAAACATCACTAAATTTCAACGCGCAATTTTTCTTCATTTTCACGGAAAGATGGTTGTAAATATGAGTATTCTACACCGCAAAGGATTTAAATTAAATACGGGTTTTATCATGCACTTCACCGACAGCTCTGCTGTTTGTTTTGAAGGATACTTTGATGCACGATGGAAAAGTTTGAAAATATTTACATGTTCACTCTTTTTCTGCTTTCCTCGTTAAAATTATAGTATCGTAGTTTTATAGATAGGCTTGTTATTTGCATGCATATTAGTACATTACATGTTTTATTATATATGATCTTTAAACGGTTTCAGTATAACTTTTGATTAATTGCTCATATTGTCTCAAATGTATTAGTGTTTTAAAGATTATAATATATGTATACCGATTACTTACTCAAACACATTTTACAATAATTAGGTTTTCTGCCTAAACTTTTACCATGAAGACCCCTGAGAAAATGCAAAAAACAGTTTAGGTGAGGTGATTATAATGAAATGAAATTTCATTCTATTTTCTTCCACAAATTCGTTGATATGTTATTTGACGTTGGTCAAAGGAATGCAGCATTTGATATTTGAAGAGCAGTTTACGCTTGAAATAGTGTATAAATAGCATGCACAACACACGATGTAACTCTTTTTAAACTCAACCTACAGAGAACCCATACAAAGCTCATGCATTGTAAATATAGCATATTATTTATCATGTAATTAGCTATAGATGAAAAGTATAATAACATGCTTATTTATAAACTCTGGCAGGCTGCTAACGGATCCTTGATCTCTTTCACAGGAATTATAAGCATTATGTAACTGACAATAAGTATTATGGGTGTTCGGACCAGGGCTTTAATGATGCAATAATGAATAACATCAATGCGAGAGTATGATTAGAACTTTTTTGCACTCTACTTCCTAGTTCCTGGTTTGCTAATAAATAATACGCAAATTTGATAATAATTATTTAATTACTAATTACTATTCATATGTTCTTTTGACAGTATTTTATCTTTCACAATGGATTTAAGCCCTAAAAATGTTTTCGCTAAAGCTATATTCTCTTATATTTACTGTCCTACGCCGCTTTTCATGCGTTTGTTATAAATAAATACTAGAGTTGTGTTTTGTGTTATATATTATATGTATGTTTAAATTTTTTATGCGCAGGTTTAAAGGGATCTGACGAGCAGCAAAAAGGAAGGAATTTGTGGTTGTTCCAACCTACTGCACTCTTTGATGTTTTGATGATGCTATAGCTATTCATCCGTAGGTTGTGTGTTGTGTTTCATCTCTCGTCAACAGGTTTGTGACATTCATCATTTTATATGATTTCACTAGTGGCTATGTACATACAATCGTATCTACCCATTAATTAAAACTAAAACAAAAGAACTGTTGCTACTAGTCTGGAATTGATGAGACGTATATAGCACTAATTAGTTTTTCCTGTTGATTTTTTGGCTTGTGATTTTCCTACGTTTTCGGGAAAATCCATCAGTAAACATCACTGACTAGATAATATCAACCAAACCTGTCAGATATGTATGTCTGGAAATTCAAACTTGAAAACTGAAAAAACATGTTTATTTTACCTTGAATTGAATGGAATTTTTAGGTATAAATTGAACGAGAAATACATAAGAAAGGTCCTTCACAGTCACGCATTCAATGTTGTAGTTGTAACCTTACAATAACTTCCCTCCTTTATCATACAATGCAACACAATAACAACATATTTTTCTCAGTTCCAACTTTTTCTTATTTCTGAATGGCTTATTTCAATTTTTAAGCTTGTACGATTTCTCTTAGCTCCGAGCATGCCGTGCATGTCATTGCCCTTCACAGGAAAGAAAAAAGCTGACAATATTGTATACTTTCACCTGTTAAGTGCCGTCTAGAGATGTGCTTATAAGAATTCATATTATACTTAACAGCAATCAGCGTCACGTAAGGTGCTGGTGATGATGCTAGGCGGTCATTCACTTGCATTTTTTAAAATTCGATAAATATGTAACTACTTGCAGAGAATTGGAAGTATACTTATAAATTTTCATTCCCACTCGTAATAATCTTTTTGAAAGTTCAATGCTCGTTCCCAATTTCTCAAACTTTCCCTATTACATTTTGCCCATGTTAACTGTCTGTCACTGACTCCAGGAATTGCAGTTCCTTTATATGTTGGCTTACACACGATACTTGATGGTTGTTTAGCCACCATGTTGTTCGCTTTCTGGTGGGTGAACTCCCCCGGAGCCAATCACCGGATTACAATGCAAACAGGAAAACATTATTTTGTCACTTCCTTGTTCTCAATAATATTTTTAGCTGTGGGATGACGAAAAAACTCAAAAGGGTACACGTATATTATTGCTATTGATGCAGTTTCCAGCTTTTTGCGAAGAAAAGTTAAATGAAATGAAAACAAGATCAATTTAACATTTCCATCACATTTAGAGCTCTTACGGTTCACGTGTCCACAAATATTACAACTTGCAACCACTCAAATTAGATACTACTACGTAGGTGCGCATATGGAACGATGACATTAGATCTTATTATGTAATTGGAAACGGAAATAATGATATTTATGTGCTTTCATTCTAAACTCAACTATGCATAATTGAGCCTGTATTGGAGGGGTAAATCTTTACCTACACTAGTACCTATCTGTTTTTAAACAGTGCATACGTGCATGTTTTTATTTCTCGACTGTTGGAAGCACCTTGACAAATGAACTTCTGGAGAGAAAAATAATGTTTTTTATCTGCGCACTTCTATTCCAACTTCCATAATTACTTCTTTTATAGGAAAACATTTCCTATGCATTAGTATTATAACTCTGAAAAAGTTTTCGCTGGAAAGGGAAAGTCTTAACAAACAGTTATATAGAATTGGATGCTTTATCTTCAGTTTTTGGCTTCGTGTCAACAAACACTCAAGTGTATTCCTGAAAATTCAAATGTGACAGAGATTCGCTTAATTGAAAATTAATTGTTTGGGACGAGATTCTTTCGTCACATTGAAAAAAGCTCGACGTAAATCACAGCGTTCTTAAATGCCTGACCTGCGTTCAAGAACGTAAAAGGTCTATATTATTTACAGTTTGTAAGGCATTATGTTACCTAAGTATGATATACTTGGATGAATGTTTGCGTTTAGTCTTTATATCGCCATAATCGCACTGCCAATACTTAGGCACGTACGTTATAAATCTAATAGTAATAAGTCTCGATAAGAAGAATAATGACGATACAAAAAGTATCTATTATTGTTTTTTGGTTTGTTACTTGTTTGCTTCCATATTCCTTTTTAGGATTTTCTTATGCCAAAAACGTACCGGCTTAGGTGATTTTAGATTCCACGCAGAAGCGAACTATTTTTCTCTTGGGTCTTACCACTATTGCCACTAATTGTTTGTCGATAGCTTATATAATATATGGACTTAAATAGAAGCCAAAATCACGAATTTATGTGCGTCTTTTTTTCTACATGTATATGTAGGTATATTTGTAAGAATATTATAGCGTGTATAGATAATTGGCTCGATGATATAAATACACCATACGAATAAGAATGTAATGGAAGATAAATCAAAAGTAGGTTCGTAGATCAGAGAAAGGAGTCTCTATACGCCAAAATGTAGTAAAATAAGAGGGGAAGGACTTTGAGTAAAGCAGTTGATTTCTTCTGCTGGTGGAATTTTTCCTGAACTTGACAATCCTTTTTCATTTATATTATCTACTCCCCGTGAGTCTGTAAACTTAAAAATATAAAAAGTATTTTATTTCTTACGCGTTTACATACATAGACGTATAGTGCGTTGTTTAGCGAAGCATTTTTGTTACATTCGACTGAAGCGATGTAGGTTCGGACGTAGACTAAAGTTTCTTAATATTATAAAAACTTAAGTTCTGAGAGCAATTCCGATTTCGTTGTAGCCGTAAATGTGACAACTGCAGTAAAATATATAGTTTTGTTTATGACTTCTCTTACCAAATTTTCGGTATAAACGTTATAATCAGGTCTAATTTTATGTCTTGTTGAATCAGTGTCCTGACTTTTGAAACATATACGAAAGTAATCATAAATGTATCATAAAATCCATGTGACAGAAGCCGAAAGCATATATGATTACTAAAACGGAGAAACAATGCATTGTAGATGTATAAGTTTTTAATAGACAGAAAATATTGATGATTTTGAAACTCAAGGAAAAATCAGCTAGACAAACCAATAGTAAGATGAAAAGCTGAAAATGAATGTGAAGGTTTATATTTTATAGATAGGCATGTAAAGTATTTTTGGAAATGTATGCCTATTACTAAATTTATTAGAAAGCTCGTAAACTTTTGAGAATGCATATGTACCTATAAATGTGTGTTTACCAGTACACGATGCTGGATGTAATAAATAAGCGTTCTCTTGTTTTTACGCATGACTTACTGTCTGACTTTTCTTCACAAAATATTTCAAAAAGTTCTCTTTTTAGAAACTAATGTACACCTCGTATTCACTGTTGCAGAGTAAATTAGAGACTCGTGCTGTGCATTAAAATGAGGCATTTTAAGTAGACACTTTATATTTCCGCCCTTAGTCGTGAAAGAAGTTCAAGGCAATACGATAAATGCTCTGCTACATTCTCTCCTTCTGAGCAACCTGCAGTTCATCATATTCTTCAAAACGCCGAAATAATTTCTATAAAAGTATGCCTCTTTCTAAAACTTTATCATTGTCATATTACTTCCCGCATGCCCTTCGCTAGGAAGTATTTTGCTTATTCTGCTGTCTGCTATCTTGAAACAAGAGGCAATTTCACACAAGTCTGCGTCTTACAAAACACTTTCACGTAATGAAGTGACGGGAACGACAGAAAGAGAAATTGATCATTTCTCGTAGTCCTTTGTTACTCTTTATTATATAAGTAGGTACACAAAAGTACACTGCTACATTCATGCAAGAAACGGAACTATTCGCTCTTATCGCTACTACAGTCTTTTCCGGCGGGGTCAGATCATCAAGTTGTATATAGTACAAAACTCTATCATTTACATCTCTTAGAAGAAACGAGAAAGTACCCAAATGAATATACTTTACGCATACAGAATTTTTGACCTGAATATGTCACATACTCGTTCTAAACTACATGCGGGTGTAGGTGAAAGTTAAATGTTGACTACATCAGCAACTACTGCTGGTTTATCGTGATATAAAAAACCAATCATTCTTCTCTCGTTAAGGTTATTTGGCTGGAGTGCAGTATACCTATAGATATTGGGAAAGACCCACTTGTTTCAAGGATCTTGTTGTTTGCAACTGATGATGATCATCATCGTATCTGTAACCTGTCAAGTATCTCGAAAAGTCATGATGAAAGAAGAGCGGACTACAAGAGTCATCATGCTGACATGTGGTCTACTCTACATTCTCAATGCATGCTTCATCCGTCGGGTTGAAGAACTGCTCAATATACTGTACAGGTTCACAGAAAACCGCCTGAATATCTCAATTCTCAAACAATGTGTTTTCTGACTTTGTTGCACGCACCATAATACCAAGTAAACACAAAAAAGAGCGAGAGAAAAGTATTTCACATAGGTAATATCACTTTCGTTCGGACAACAAACATTGTGAGGAAATCATGGTTCTGAGTATCGATATTGTACATTGCATCATTTATATTGGCAGAAAATCGCACATGTATCTTTTTTGAACTTGGTATTTGAGCACAGGACTGAGTGGTGGACAGACAAACATCTTTAATGAAAATAGGAAGTCCTACGGGAGCAGTAATTCAGGAAATTGTATGACGCATTGTGTAAAAGCACATATGTAGGTACTTATTTCAGTTGGAACTTGGAAGGAACATATATAAGATGCATGACAAATTAAAGTAATAAAGGTCGCTATATCTGCAATGCACGGTCATCGTGCGATGTGACGACATGGAATTTTCCGTCCTGTTGTGCATTCTAGCGTAACGCCAGACCAGATGAATGCGTGTTTCTTTGAATATTCAGCATTTTCACAGAGTGAGTTCAAAGTGCATGTTCAGACAACTAAACTTGATCTGAGCTTCAGTAAACTTTGTACTTATAATAAAGCGTAATGGAGAAAATCCAGTAGTGGAGTCCATTAACAGTGTCAAACAGCCGAATTAAACACGAGTTGCGTATTTGCACGGATATCTCTTGGATATTATGTTTCGCGATTACCTACATGTGATGGAACCATGATTTTTGTATTCCTAAATATTTAAAGGGTTTTCCAGCTTTTTCTACAATGTCGGTATAATAATAATAATAAATGCACTGTTATAATCTTTTTAATAGTTAAAAACATTCTGAAAAAATCTTGTTTTCAATGTTCTTGACTAATTTTACCATGTAGCTACAACTTGATACAATGTCACGTGCACTAGCCAACGTAAGAACTCAGGAAATAGCAGCATGTGTGGAAGCTCAAAAGTTTTTTGATTACCTCCTCTAGTCATAAAATTAAAATCCCTGAAATAATTCAAAGCTAAAAATAAACCGCATAATTAAAAATATTTATGCACTTGCCAGCTTTTACTCAAAACTTTCAACTAATGAAAAGAGATTTTATTAAAATTGTGTTGCAAAATAGGTTTACCGGTAGAAGAACATGCAAATCCAGTTCAGAAGGTTTACAAGTTACAATACAAATACAGCAATACACTACATAAATTATTCCTTTATATTGTATTTCCAAGATCGTGCCTATTGCAAGGGTAGAGGTATCAGAACACACAAAAAATTCTGTACACGTCCTGATTCACATCCGGTTATAAATGGCAACTGTCATCAAAATGAATGGGAGTTTCTCTCATTAATTCTATTTGCAATATCTTATTCCTTCTATCAGTGTTCTTTCTCCAACTTTCATTTCCTTCTGGCTGGAATCCTCGGCTCATTCTATGAGTATCAAATATCAGTCGTTGGAGAAAAACTTTAATTTTCTATAAGCATGCCTTTTTATTTAAATATAATATTAAAGCTGAGAGAGTAGGAGAAGATTTCCGTTTACTTTCTCCGCCTGAGAGATTTTGAATAATTCTCACAAAAATCAGTAGTCTACCCATTTACAAACGCAACTACAATAAATACAAAGGTTAGACTTAATATTAGCTGAGTACTTTAGTTGTGAACAGTATATTGAAATTGCAACCTTTCAACAATTCTTTTCTCTCTGCAAGTCTGCAAGGGCGTAAATCTGGTCATGTCTGTGATTTCCATTTTCAGTCCACAAAAATAATTCAAAATTGGTCGTACGTGAAGCTCGGAGAAAATTCAATGAAATTATGAGTCCTCATCCCATCGTCTTTATACGTGGTAGTGAGCAAATGGAGCACACTCTCTGTTCATTATGTGGCACGGCGAGTGCTCAAATTCAGCTGAGATTAAAATCTAGTGAATGAAGGTTTCTTTCAATTGAATACACAGCCTTGTGTGGAGGCAAGTTTGTTTTATTCTCGTACATGGAAAAATTCCGAATTTCACAGACACACACAAGCAGTAATCACGTGAAAAAAATCGTTTATCTTTTGCTGACGTTCGCGACAAGAATGCAATAAAAATTGCAAAGGGATGAATAGTGCTTGCTGTGCCACATTCATTCACACTTCACATCATCCTTTCCTGTTCTTATCGTTATCGCCAAGATGAATCTTCATTCCGTATAGCTTTTGATGGCATGCCTAACATCTCATCTACCTTTTTCTTGTAGTTTGTGCACAGGAATGCATGCATAAATCCTTTATATATGGGGAGGGGGCATGCAACATCCATCCGCACTTGTGGCGACCCTCATCGGCATACATGCATAGGTAGGTATGTAATTTATGAACTCGGTTTCAACATTTTGACATGCTTTCAATAAATAATCATATTATGGACTTTTTCGTCTACTCAAAATATGCACAAGTAAAAGAAACGAATGCTGAAATAACTGGAGTGGTGTAAGTAACGCGGGTGAGTCTGTCTGTGCAAATAAAAATGTTATCAAAGATACATAAACAAGAGTGCAGAGTAAAATGTAGTGGGTCGATTGCCAGTTCAAGTGTGCGAATGTTTTTTGGAAGTGAAATACAAAGAGCACGAAAAATAAGATGAATGCTCTTTCCTCAAGTACCTACTTCCTTTCTTTGTGCCTCCTAACCTATTTTTCGTACTTTTTCGATACGTAAGCAAAGAATTTCAACAAAAGAAGCAAAAAGGTTTAGAGTTTTAGCTGCCTTGACTTTACTATGTGTATATTTACATTTTGCCATCACATCTCAACTCTATAGCCTTACACATTATGCAACTTTCACTTTTCATTGACATCCTGTCGATGAAATATCCCGGTGACTATTTTGGCAAGAAGCAGCAGTTCTTTATTGTTGACCTGTCTTTCGTATTATTAGGTTACCCTTTTTCGGCCTTATTGACATATGACTATAAGTTTTAAAAGTCTATAATGCCATTTGTACCTATTACCGAATCTTCCCATCGTGTTGCTTTGTTTAAATTACGCATGTCCACCAGGATAATTTATATGTGTGAAAGCTGTAATAATGCCAAACGTAAATATTTTTCCCTTTTCAAGTGGACTTTGTCCTTAGGGGCAAAAATACTGAAGTCTTTTGTTTGAACAACAAATTGAAGCTATGGATGAGATAACGCTTAGTTATTTTGCGGTTTTAGCAATAGCAAACATAACATGCTCTAGTCATGAATGTGTTCTTTATTTCTAACAAAATGTACTTTTGTTATTTACAAAACGTTCCATAAATAATTCTCAATCAATTTCTTAGAGTAAATACAGGTAATGTTTTTACGCGCGTGATGAAGTCGTAGTAAAAGTTCAGTACTAGTACTAATATCTTTCGCACGTGGAAACATTATCTAAAGTGTTGCAAAACTTCAAAATCCATAATCTTACTCAAATAAAAGTAGTTTACATTCATAATTTACTATTTATGGTAAAAATTTACATAAGTTTAGGATGAGGGATATAAAATATCTAACAATCGATCTCACTGCATATAATGGCACTTGAAAGCATACACCCTCTTCAGTTCAGAGTTCAACACAGCTCCACGTTGTGCTTTATTAGTGTCCTATAAGAATTTGTCGATGAGTAGTGCGTTGCCCTACCGCATTCAATTACTTTTCCTGTGCTTCATTTCCTCCTTTATCTATCAATTTGGCTTTTTCTCAGGAATTGACAGAAGTGAAGAGGCGATAAATGGTGGCTGTGAGTTTCCATCTGTGCGCTTGCATTCAATGCTCAAGTATAATTTAATATACTTTCCATTAAATTAAGAAAGCAGCCATGTGCAAATGTCTTAAGGCAGAAAAGTTTTTGCTGCTACTACCATTGCCTCTATGTGGTAATTAGCGAACAGTGGATGAAAGTTGAATGTGGAGAAACCATAAATTATTTTCACAGAGAATCCTTCTGTTTATTGCACCTGGTCAATAAAGGCACATAAAAATCGACTTTTAAAGCTGATGCATGGAAATACACGTGTGGAACTAATGGAGAAAAAAAAGATATCTGGTAAGTTGACGTAACATTTCTTTGGTGGAGGGGAGAACAGAAACGAGAAAGACTGAAGACATGAAAATAATAGTGATAGTGATATGTATAAAAGTTGTGTCTGCTGTGGTGGCAATTTAATATTCACCTCTGTAAAGCAGAGGCAGAGCTAGAGAACTGATCACTAAGCATTTTACGTTGTTCTTAAAGCATTTTGTTCTTTGTGTTATGAGGTTGTTTTTTTTCGTATTGTATTATTGACAAACATGAATACAATTTGTTACCTTTTCCCAACGAAAATCCAGCGATTTGGGGTAACATGAATACACTAATGAAAGTAGCAACGCATACCCCTTCATTTGAGATTGCAGATAAGTGCATTAGTACACAAATGCGGTCTTCAGTGATTTCCGGGGACAAATTTATTCGCACCGAGAGCAGCTATTAATGCTCAATTTCCTGTCTGCCTCTGGCATGCTATTGTATCAAAGGTATATACATATTTCAATACACATAATATATACCCATGTGCAAAAAATACTGCAAGTAGCATGTACATTATCTGCATTTACTGGCATTGTGTTATATATTCATCCATTTGTCTAACTTTGCAGAAGGCTTACATGACACGATGCGTTAACTTAGACTATCTTTCTCGAATACTCTGCAGCATAGAATCATATATAAAATAGTATCTCAAAGTAGAGATAATATATTCGTTGCTCCATTAAAGTCGCTACATACAAGACCATAGTCCTCTGAAAAGAATTTGGTTTTATGGCTTTCCTTAATGTGAAACGAAAGTAGTTACTCCAGAAAATTCAATATCTTTGCCGCACAGTGCCCATTTTACTATTCAGCTTGCCAATGCACTGGATAAAATCGGATAAACCTGTGGGAAAGTAAAGGCCATGGGTGATACTTACATACATTGCCATACTGCATTATTAAGATGCACATATCCGAAATCAGCTTCGTTACTCGACACCGCTCGTGGTACGGTGGTGTGTGGTTGTTTCGTCTAGGATGTCTAGTGTTGAGAATTTTTAAAATACTTTTAGATATTCTTCCTTTGTTGGCAGTCGGAAGAATGCATGTATCCTTGTAAGAAACGACCACTGTTCAAGAGAAGTGAAATAAAACGAGAACTGTAAAAGGTTTTGGTATAAAATTAGTGTCAGTGTTTTGTTATCGCTGCATGACCTAACATAACTGGAAAAGAAGGGTGAAAGCATTACTTGATTGCATTATAATGTCTGACACAAGATTGGGTGAATTAAGGTTTTATGTTAGCTAAAAGGCAATCCGATAAAAATGAAGCTGTAGCTGAGTAGCACTGACATAAGTGCAATCATTAGGTGAGCAAGCTTTCTGGACGTTCCAAAATTTAACATTAAGCAAATATAAAAAATAGGTAAAGGTTGTAAGGTTACAGAAAAATAAACAGCAATACAAAGATTATCCGGTAATTATTGTACACTCTCCATTTAATTTAATGGTTCGAAACAAAGACACAATAACACTTTTTTAAATAATTAACTTTCGTAACAAGTATTCAAAACTAAAAGCCTAAACGAAATGAAATTTTAATTACGAAAAAATCGGATTATGTGAGAATGGAGTTTTAAAACATTATATTTTCAATGCTCATTAATCGTAAGTTTATCAAAAACAGGGTCATTTAGTTTATGGGAAATGGTGTGTATTGACAGAAGGTCACATGGAAAACTTATTACGCCACAAATTAATGTCACGCAAGTACCATGTTCTAGTGTGACACTCATGAAATACATTAACGATAAAACACATGATAATAGTAAATTATGTAGTGGTCTTGGAAAGATTACGCATCGGTTGTCTATATCATTGAAAAAAAAACGAAAGTTATTTTCATAAGAGTGCACCTGTGCGCTTCCGTATTTCATAATTTATTTACAGACAGAGTAGATTAACTCACTTTCATATTTAAATGTTGATTACATTTAGTAGTCTGTGTTGTACTTTCTTCTTCCAGTTTTTTTATAAGATGCTTTTAGACAATTAACGAGGACAATTAAGAAGACCTGTAGAGTTGAGTACTTTATCATACAATGTACAACCTTAATAGCTTAGGTATATAAAGCAATTTGCATGCAGTGTGTATTTAAATCCGAGCTACATCCAGTACAAACCATATTTGTTCAAGGAATTTGCTTACCTATCTATTTATATATCCCATGCTCCGTTTATATTAGGCCATGTGAGCATAATAACATGACACAATAAAGTATAAACACTGATCTGGGCTACAGTTTATCTTTGGAAGTGCAGCATAGTCAACAGAAATCAAAATAGGAAAATAAAGTTATTGGTAAACCTATTTAACATGAGTTATTGCCCATTTTATAGAAAATTTTGTTGCCAAAAATTTCTAACCTATATATGGGCCCTATATATAAAAACTAGAAGGCGAAGGGTAAGTTCAAATAAAATTTAAAAATATAACACCCATACACTAATTGAGACTAAGAATTCACTTGGAATAGAAAAAAATAAGAGGATAAACTAAGCAAAAGTTGAAACATAAAAATATATACTTTTAGAGTTTTAGATGGATTTTTTTGAGAATTGAACAACTTCATACATTTTTGGCTCATATCATATCGTACTTTTCTTTAAGGCGCAAAATTAAGGAGTAAGCCTCCCCTGACTATACAAACGTTGTGCATGGTTTACCACAAAGTAAAGTATGCACACAAACACTTTGTTGAGTTGAAGAAAGTTAGAACAAATAATGCTTGCCACGCTTATGTCCCATAAAAATGAAGACATAATGATATTTCATGTTGCAGATGATGTTGGCACATTTGTAGGCTATATAGTTAATGCAAATCTACATTGAGCGATAAATTATCCATTCTCTTCAAGTTATTTGGAGGATTCATAAATTCGCAAGGCGTTATATTGTGACTTGCGGGTTGGGCAGACCATGTGAAATAAGTTGCTGTAAAGAAGCAAGCCTAAAACTAAAAGTTTCCTCAAAATAACGGACGTGAGAAAATCTCAAGACCTGAGAGCTTATGTGAGTGTCAGCTATGTGTAACATTTTGTAAAATTTAGGTGGATTGTTATTAGGCTCGGCTGTTAAAAAGGCAAACTTATTGGACAAGTTGCAAAAAATTATGCGAACATATTTTGCATTATGCATGAAATTGAGATTATAACAGACGAGACTACATACATGAGTAAATACCTACAAAGGTAGGTGAGCAAATATAGGCATAAGGAGTTTATAGAAGAATATGATTGTAAAACCTACATCTCCATAAGTTTTTACATTTTTGGGCAATTGTAGTAGTATTTGAAGGAAAATTCAAAGATATTGTGGCAACATTACATGCTATAACTTCAAGATCGACAGGTGAATGGTGTGAAAATGGTAATGAAGACGTCCCATAGAAGACTGAATGACTGCAACTTTGTAGCAACGTTATGGTAGCACTTGGCCCACCTTATGCAATAAAATTTCATGTGTTTTTGTTACAAGAAGTGGCCTTATGTTTAGGATGTTCGACTTTGTATCTCTCCTTTTTTGGTACTATCCGTGTAATTATACATGTGTTCCAGACTCAATTTCTGTATAATGTGGTTGTATCTGTGGTAGAAGTAAACGTAGAGCTGGAAAATCAAGAATTGATATTGCAAACTTTCTAGCTGTAACAATGGCCAATAATATCTGTAAGCGAGCTTTTTGTGATAGTATTTTGTTCAGTGTATGCATAGGTAATATTGTTCTTGTGAGCCTGGAAAATATGCTAATCCTTAAAGTAGCATTTAATATACGGAGTAAAT
>JAQIXW010001323.1:0-20070 GCA_034700685.1 Willowsia buskii | reverse complement strand
CTTGTTCTCTGGTTATTAAAAATATACTTTTATGCACATAAACTGTTTGAGTACAATAGCAATTCCACAGCTACTATGAAATTACCAAAACCCACATTTTAATCCTTTGAGTATACAGATAAACCTCTGATTTGTTGAATTAAATGAGTGAAAATCATAATGCTCTAATATAATGATAGAAGCGCATCCCCATATCACGCAAATAAATCAGATTGCCACTCTAGAGCTCTCTCAGTGTGTGTAAAAGGAGGTCTAATCATCGTCATGTGTGTTGTAAACACTTGAATGCAAAATTCATCAAATGCTTTCATATTATTATTACTATCTTAATCGTCATCGCGATCGCTTATTATTTGGATATACACGCTACATTAACATTTTATCATAGAGATGAAAAGTCCTTGAAGCACTTGCTTGCATTCATTCTCCAGCTCATTCACTTACTTTCCCATTCATATTTGGTGAACTTAAAACCTTTCAAAAACTCACGGTAAACATTCCACTTTTGAACTTTTCGCATCACATCCCTTTACAGTTTTTGTTTGTTTATCCGCATAATACGAAATCCATTTCACGTCAGAATAGCTCAAATGTGTGCATATGTGTGTGGTAGTAGGGAGGATGAACGAACAGGAAGCAACTTTCTTGTTGAATGTTCAATGAATAAAACACTTACTTTTCCGCCTTTCACAACAAGCTCTCAAACTATATGTTCAACCTACAATAACCAGCTACAATGATGATCATCATATTGATTGCACTTGTTATTTATTATGGAGGATGATGGGGGAGAAGAAAGAGTTGCCAAATATTTAATAAAAAGAGAATTATTTATGCGCTCAACCTGATGATATCAGTTTGAAATTAGCCGCACGTGGAAAAGTTTTCAATTTGTAGTTGATGCAATGAACAACAAGTTCAAGCTGAATTCTCATTATTATATCTCATATTATGAACAGGAGTGGATATTGCATTCGTTCTTTTGTTTTGTATCTTTTAATTTTTCAAAATCAAAACCAGGTTTTCAGGATTCGACTAAACATTTGATTACCTCATTTTTTAATACAATTTCGTTTTTTGTACTCAGTGTTTTCGCGTCACTCAAAAAAATCGTCTGCCACTAGCAGGAAAATTATAAAAATGTTGCTTAATATTGAAGTAAACAGAGGAGAAAAAAGGGAAACCTAAATTTATTTAAGCCCGTAAGTCATCTTGAGAGGCAATCAATAAAGACAGTTTCAACAGTATGGACCCACTTTTATGGGATATTCTCGCATAATATACTCGTAAAAATCCTTTGCGCAATATGGCTTTTGTTATCATGCAAAAAGTTACAGGGCACTGCTTATTTACTTGTCCATTCAGTCTTTCCAGGAATTAGGCATTAGTATTCGTTTCCTCTGTATGAGTTGGAGAAAGCAGTGCAAGATAAAAAAAAATACAGGCATACATTTTTTGTCTACAGCAAGCACATATACGGTATCCTTTAAGGAGCAATTTATAAAGAGGAGTGGCAAATTTCATAGAAAGTAATAAGATAAACAGCTTGTGTCCAACTTTTCAAACATTCTATCACAATGTGTATGTTCTGGTGTGTATTCTTTTGTGTATGGTGAAAAAGATGAAAAAGTTTTTTTTTTTTGTTTCTCATTCATACTTTCTCTTATTGATGATATTTTCCTAGCTGCTAGTAGTAAAAAAGCCTTTGCCTTTATGTTTGTTTTGAATTGCTACTGCTTCCATTTTCTATGTAGTTGGCGCATATGTTTGTGCATATTTTCTCCGAAAAAGCAACTGTTACCAAGTCAGACCAATTTTGAGCTGGCCTTCTCTAAAACTGGCAGTTAAACTAGGAAAGAAAACACACTTTTTTCACATTCGAATGGCCTATTTGGCAATCATATGTGTGTGAGGATACCATGCCTAATATGATTAGAAAAATAACGGATTTTTTATTTTCCTAAACTAGACAAACACATGAGATCTTGCTAACCCTATTCATAAGCTGGCTTACATGAAACTTCATCTGCTGAAAATGGTAAATAATATCAGTAATTTTTATGCTGTCGACTTGCCCTCTCTCCAATCGAAACATTTTCCACTTTTTGAAACCATCTTCACAAAAGCACAGTGAAAACACTATTGTTTGACCACCATCATTGATGATGATAGTGATCGTACATGGTGGTAATAATAGTGGCAGGCAGGCCTACCAGGCCTAAAAAATAAAAGCCAGCATGGAAATAAATTGGAAGAGAGAATGATGGAAGACGCTAAAGAAGAAAAAAATTGGGCAAGAGTAGGCCAGTGTAATTCAACTCACAGATCATTTCATCAATCCACTTCATCCGGTACAGTATGCCAAATACTTCATCCAATCCGCCCCTAGCCCACACACCGAGTCAATTCTACCATGTGTCCTCGTCCAAAATGATTTTTGTGGACACGGGGCATTTTTCCCCTTGCCGCCCGACCTACATGCATTTATGTATGAGCGTCGTCGTGTACAGAGAGCCAAAAAAAATAATAGGAGGGAAAAGCAAACAGATCTCTTACTTGGTTCCTTTCTCTTCTCATTTTTTACCATCATCATCAAATCACCATAATGTGATGATATATCCAACCTTGTGCTCTCCCTCTCCTATTATCCCTCAGATAATTATCGGTCCAGTGAGAAACTCGCTTATAACTTATATAATGGAAGCACACAAGCATGACATGGTGAGATACGATTATACAACACCAGCTCGTTACAAAAGCCCTTGTGTGTCCCTCTTTTCTCCAGCATTCCATTGCATTTCAAGTTCCCAATACCATTGTTTCCCAGTCGTATTGTATTGAAACAGTAGACCTTCAACAGCTCCGGAATACAATGTCCAAAAATACTCGGGAGAGATGGATAAACAGAGAAGCACACACTTGATGTATTGTTTGCTCTCAGGGCTACAATTTCAGAATGGAATTCCTCGCAAATTACAAGTTCAAGCTGTTACGTACATATAAAATGTAGCCATTCGTACCATAATACTGTCCACTGACAAAAAAATAGATGATGATGCTTTTCATCACAAAAATTCTACATTCACTAATCATCAAAATGAGTTTACATGCTGAATCTAGTCGAGAGAGAATGAGAGAAAGCGTTCATTTGATTTAACTTTTTTTTGTTTTCTTTGTCATTCACCTTGGTTTCGGGGTAAGTGGAGTATTCAGTAGCATAAGTTTCGAAAAGGGAATGAAGTCACACGTGTACTGCAATGGAAAACTGTCTCGCTCCAGCAGTATGATAGTTCATTGGCCAATGTTCTGCATTTGAAAATGTATTCGAGAATGAAACTCGTTACATTTTACGCTCGTAGGGATGTACTCAGAGAAAACAGCAGGCATCTCTCTATATGTATATGTGTGTGTATTTGCGACGTACAAGGGCGTGAAAGCGACCACCGCTATGTGGCTGCCATATAAGTCATTATCCAAGCCAAAGTTGTAACGATCTTGGCCGGGTTCACACTCGTTCTATTAGCGTAATGAAAGACTCTCTCGCCTTTTCCCTGACATGCATAAAAATAGGCATATCCATTCAAAAGGTATGTATATGGCCAAACAAATGCTTGAGACATACTGTGTGGGTTCTACTAGACTGTCCTTGTCACAGTGTGTGTTTTCCCTCAGCGTCATTCCACATAATCATTGGAAAAGAAGTGATACAAAAGACCAAATATAGATAATATTGTATATAAAAGGGGAAGATAGAGACACCGTATAGAAGTAATAGTCATAGCAATAACGTATACTGCAAAAGTACGCCGCAATAATAGAAGAACCATCACCACCACCACTTCGACCAATATTCAGTGAAGCAAAATTCCGAAGGATATACAGAGTAATCTCTCCACATCACACAATTGCAACAAAACCAGTGATAATAATAATAAGAAAAGGTATAAGATGACTTCTGGAAATAAGTTGGTTGACGCTAAAGTGAAAGTGAGATGCTTTCTCTTCGCGCTTCTCTACTTTATTCCTTCCCTTTACCTCTCCCTCTCTCCTTTTCTCTGAATATAATTAAAGGCATATATACTGCAAACTACACGAATATACATAGATATGCACATATATTGAGCATATAGACACACACATATCTAACGAGAGGAGTATCAACCAACTTCCGCAAAACTATCGTGTACGATTATAGTTTTTTTGTATTGAAAGCCTACTACCAATGGTGCCCATTCATACATGATGCAAAACATAGTTACAGGGAAAACTTTCTCTCCCTTTCTTTATCTAACTTTCTGTAAAACTTATTACATAGGAAGGGACATCATTTCAAGTTTTTCTCTCTCTTTCCCTCTTTCTTCTTGATATTTTTTTAGCCATTTACTTTATTGAATCTTCAAAAAAAGTACCTACACATTTTTTTGTATTTTGCATTTATATAGATGCCTAAACAAAAGAAATTGTTTTCTCTTGTTGAATGGATCAGTGTGGGATGCATACTTATTGTGACTCGTGTAAAGTTGCACCAAAACCTAGTTAGAAGTGCGTCAAACGAAGGAAGCGCTCATTTATTTGTGGTATCGTTCCAGGCTTTACCTTTTACAAAACGAATTTAGAATAGAATATCTTCACAGTGTGAGTTTATAACAAGAGCATACATATAGCTGCCTGGGGAAATGCTTTTGAACTTTGTATTTCCTGCCGGCCTATATTATTATTGTTTTGAAGATACGGATGTAGAAAGTTTAGTCAGCTTCAAAGAGGCATGCAAACGAGATTACGGGGCATGTTGATACCAGCGAACGATTCCATTCATAGATTGTGAAAGTATCCCTATTAAACATTGCTTATCAAAGGAAATGTTTTGAAGGCAAGAATTTTTAGCTTTAGCTTCGCCATTTCACAAAAGTTGAAGCATTGTTTTTGTTTGTACACCTTTCCCGCTGTTCATTAACGGTTGTGGTATGTGATACGACTTGTTTTTATTAACTATAAGCTTATTCCCCTATTACGTACTCATTGAAGTGACAATTTAAAAAAATGTTCTATAAACGCAGGAGAGCAGAGATGTTATAAGCAGCTTCTATTTTTATCTGCTTTTATCTCTCTATGTAACGCCATCCTCTACACCCACACACAGTGTGCCTTTGTATTTTTCAGTTAAAAATGACAGATGAGAAATTATGGAAGCCCTTCCATAATCTCATTTCACTATCATGCATGGTGCCACTCGCATTTATTCTGAGGGCCTATAGCAACACACCAGCTTTATCGAGTTTTTTTAGGTATATCCCATATTTTTAGTTGTTGTGGCGTCCTGTGTTGATGCGGTTTAGGACCATTCCTCACTGACTGACTGAGCTGGTTAATTTTTTTGCTAGCTGAAAGTACGTGTATTTTGTGCTGTGCATATGGTACAAGGAAAGTGACATGGATTATGGGATCTGGAGCACACCATGTGTGTTGTGTATTCTATAAACACAACTGCATGGTTTACAGCTCTGAAATGAATGTTTGTTGGTTGGCAACCGCATCAAGGAATTATAAACTTTGTAGGTACACCGACATAACATAAAGTCATCGTATTTCTTTTTTGCACACTCGGCATGCTATTACTCGTGTATATCTCGAGCTGTAGTGAAAACACAGTAATAAAAATACATAATCCTTGCAGCATTTCCATTGGTAAACGTTCATATTTTTTTTGTGTTTCATTGCTCGCAAACCTCCCTCCCTAAAGATTCAAAACACTATTGTTGGTACTCGTGGGAATGACAATGATGCGATAATAATAAAGATAGGTAAACTCTCTCTGTGTGTCGACAGTCAACACAATGAGATACTTTCACTTCCTACTTTGCATTTCACGAGGGCAGGGTTTTATTTTAGAGGTTTGCAGCGAATCTCAAGGATCCCCATGACTCATGTTGATAATCAGAGATTTTTTAGTGGTGTACATTCTCAGGTTACAAGCTTGCATAACATTAAATTAAACACTGGAATCCATGCAATACCAGAAGCCATGGGAAGGGTTTGCTATGAACATAAGTAATAATCATTCCCGTGTGAAATGTAATTTTAGCTAAAATCCTCCAAAAACTTGATGGCGTCGTAAAATGACCCCTTTCCACTTTTCAGAATCGTTCCTCAATATATAGAGCGGTTTTAGCTGCCACTAAAAGTCGAACGACCCGTTGAAAATACCTAGACATTTATTCATCAAGGACGGCTTCCCATTATACCCGTGGGTGAAGCTTTGAAGTAAATTAACGATAAGATTTAGGGCAAAGGACGATGGATTTTGAGTAAATGAATACTCTGTTGACTTCTCATTACAATTTTAACAGGTCATGACTATGACTACACATTCAACAAGAAGGGAAGGCCTGTAAAAAAGTTTTCTATCGTAAAAACACGCGTTATTTCCACAGTGGCACTTTAAAAGTTTCAATATAGGTATTCACTTCTCTAGATCACACGTAAAAAGTGCACAGGAGAAAAACATTTGAAAATTGAGTATTGTTTTTTTATCCGAAAAGAATCCCCAAATCAGTCATTGCGCATCCATGTGAAACTCCCTAATCATTCGCCGGGGAATTCTCCTAATACTGACTCCTCATCGTTAAAAAAAAGTAAAATTGGTGTCGGCACATGGGTGTAATGCAATAAGCTGTAAAAATATCCTGTACTTTTATTCCTTTGTTTCCTTGCCCAGAAGTTCGTATATGTGCATATCTACAGAAATAACTGGCTATTAGAGCAAACGGACTGCATAAAAGTACACGGAACTGCACTCCATTCTTTATATCTATTAGTATTAGTACGTAATTTTCTGATTCTCTTGTCCTCCCTGCAAGTTAGTAGAAAAGTAGACTCTAGTTTCCGTCTGCCAGCACACATCAACGGGAAGAAGGAGACGAAAAATAATCGAGCAAACTTTTTCCCCTTTATTTTCCTTCATCTTTTTTTTTTACTTCAAAGGCTCACTCTTCACTTTGATATCTCATTAATTAATGGATAATGGGATTTTGACACTAAAAGTGAAGCATATGAGATTACACTTGATGTGTTTGAAACAGAGAATGAAAATGAATGAAACCTCTTGAATGGAAGTGTTTTGTTATACCTATCATTATTATCACTACTACTCCTTCCTCTTCTTCTTCTTAGTTTCCTTCTATTTTACCATTGGGTAATGTGAAGAATGAGAAACAACAAGCAGTATAATAGCACACATTCACACACAGTTTATTGCATGCTTTGTACTTTGGGAAGCTTATAATTTTCAAATGGAATCGTAAATCATCCGCTTTTAATTCTCCTGAGGAGCTGTATATACACACACCTTTTATTATAGACATACATGGTGGTGTAATGTGGACGCATACTATTATGACTGTTTCTTTTCTCAGCTTTATTACTACTTTTCTTTCTAATGATTTACCTTTTTTCTCTGAGGAAACAGATTTTTTCTCCGTTACAGCGAATGAATTCTCCCTTGCCACAACACTAAAAATTTATTTACTCTGACGGCTCCTTTCGGCTTTCCTTCTTTTTTTTCTCTGAGGCTCTCTAGACAGCAATGGAAGCCTAATTTTGTATATTAAATACGCATAGAGAGATACCATTTTCTACGTATTCCTTGTAGAAATACTATTTCTATATTAATGCAAACATAAAAATGTTCCTTGTATATCACGAAATGCACTACAAACGAGAGAAAAAAGCAAGAACACGTCTTGTTTCCTTCAAAGAGAATACAAGTTATGAGGAAAATGAGCTTTAGATGAGAAGTATGTAAGTGAAGGAGTGGGTTGCAGGCGATATACGCAGTATAAAATATAAAGCTTATAGATGGAAGTAAACCACTTAAAATTGACTATTAGGTACCGCATTTCCATACCCTCTGTTTGCTCTTACTTGTATGGCTTTTTCTTTTAAATTAGAGAAGAGCATGTCTGATGCCGTAGGTAAAGTAGTGTGTGTGTGTGTGTGCATGTTTTCTGTGGAAGAGAGAATATATGTGTATATGTGGCGGTTGGTTGGCATTTATTTGTGGGTTAGCTCTCTCACGACACTGCTAAGCGGTGAAATATTATGAGAAGAAAGAAAGAAAAATGTTCCACTTTAAAAGACTCCAGCAGGGAGGGAAAAGAAGAACGGTGAAAGTTGGAGGAAGACGGTGAATAGGCGACTTGGAGCACTCCATTGATTTTTCTTCTTCTCAAGACTACTCATATTTTTATTTCATCTTCAATTGCTCTCTCTCTCTCTCTCTTCCCTTCCTTCTCAGTTCTTTTCTTCTTGCGGTGTGTTCACATAACATATTCCCAACTCATCTCTCCAACCTGATTCTCTAAATGTACAGCACTTACAGCAATATAGCATATGTAAGTACCCAGCAACCGACGACAACATAGTTGTCTACTAATGCAATAAACATACTCGGAGATTTTATATACGCATTTTTGACTGTTTCATCTTTTGACGATACGCGTTCACTTTCATTTCCGCTATGCTCTCTATCATGCCACCACCATCACCGACCTTTTCTCTAGTGTTTATATAGGTAGATGTGTGTGAGGACGTTAGGAGCGTGCATATTTAGGCAAAATTCACAGATTTGCTTTCTCCTCTGCTGAAATACATTATCATCATGCAGTCAGCGCTGAGAAGCATGCTTCCCTTTGAAGCAGCCTTCTGTGACTTCAACGAGAGTGAAAGCAAGGAAGCCAAAAGTAGCGATCCCGAATGCACAAGAAGAGAGCGTACATTGTAGCAGGTGTTCGTGCGTACCATTTTCTCATTTGTTGTCGATGTTTATCGGTACATCTCTGAAGTGAGAAGGAATCCTCTACTGCCATTCTTTTTTTTCGTGAAGTGATCTTGAGTGAAGGAGGAAGCAACATTGTGATCGAGATTATTTTGCTGCAAAAAATATAAAGTGGAAAATATGTATGTACTACGTAGGTAGTTTAGTTATAGCAATGCTTTATATGTGTACAGCAGAATAAACAATAAAAGGTCAGACACACGCTGCCAAGTAATTGCGCGTACAAAATTTAAACCATATTAGAAATCTGAAACATCAATAACATTTTTTTCAATTGACAAATTATTCAAGTTTCTTATGAATTTTAACAAGAAAGCTGCGTCAGCGAGGCCATTTCCAGCTCCTTCATTACTTCTAAGACTAAAACTGGAAATTGCAACTTGAGCACTTTCATGGCGTCACTAGGTTTCGTATGTAAATTGATCATGTTGAACTTTTTTTTATTTATATGTGTTAAATGACTCCTCACTTGGTTTCCCACTCTCGTTGCCTGTTTTGAGTTACTGGCAATCATAACTGTGGTAATAGGAGAGCACAAGAGAAATAAAAATGCCATGTCGCTTCATCCTATCTGCCTGATACATTTTTTTTCTTTTAAGAAAGATTTACACCGGTAGTCTCTTTCTTTCTCTTCTCGGTAGACCAAACTTTACACATTGAAAGTGAAGAAAAAACAAGGAGCTATTTGCATACTTCCATTTACATGCAGTTATATTTAGGTATGGGCTAAAACAGGCAGGAGGAGAGCGATGATCATCTTAAATTTGTATAGGGTTCCCTGAAGAACATAATTTTTCTGAGTCCTCCGCATTTGTACGGCTCGCATGTAAAATTCGCTCGTATATATCACGCTTTAGTTGCACAACGGCTCGTCCTGCTATAACTTATTTCATTTTACAAGAAGAATGAAAAATGAAGAATTGCGTACTTTCCCTCATCTTAAATACATATACATATTTATATGTACTAGTTATTATTATAATGCCGGTTTATTGATGCACCAAAAGAAGCAGGTTTTCCTAGCAAACTAGTTTCCACAGTAGACTTTTTCCCTTTAGTCCGAAAAGCTTTTTCTCTATCCGCTATGTAAAACAGACATTGCATTTCTTTCTTACGTAAGTCCATTACCATAAAAGTACATCTGACTTCTCTGTATATTTTTAGCAAAATGAAAAAAATGCATTACAAATATTTCTCCATTTTTCTCCGTAGAATTCTTTTCTTTGTGGAAGCAAACAACTAAAAAGAAAGACTTTAAAGGGCAGCATAAAAGTTGAGTTGTAACTGGAATTACATCATCTCATGGGAGGCTGCATTAAATAGATGTCGAAATGTTTGTGCCATGTAGGTGGAACCACAAATAAAAGGGTTGTAAAGAATGTAACATTTCAAAATATATCTTAGGTACGACTTTCGTAACTAAACAAAAACGGATACAATTCATTAAATTAAATGCCGAATTTATACAGAATTTATTCCTATTTAAAGTTAACGAACAATTTTAATAAAAACCAGTTTAGTTAAAGTGGGGGTAATGGAACGGCTGCGGAGTGTTGATATAAGGTATAAAAGACAAGTTGAATACTCTATTATACTGCCACCATATTTACCAAGGAAGTTGGAGAAAGACTCAGAGAATGACATTTATTTTGCATCTGTAAGCCTCTTCATTCATTTACGCTAGAGAGACATATTTGAAAACGTTGACGGAAGAGAAATAGTTACGATACGCACACCTTTGGGAAGGAATCCGTGGGACATTATGTTTATTTATTCGAAATGAAATGAACCATTCACCAGGATCGGCAGACACAGCAAGAAGAATATAGAAAATCAAAACGATTGAATTGAAATGTTATTTTCCTCCTCTCTCGCCTCTCTCCCATGTCAATCCAGCAGCTTGAATGAAAGACAAGTAAGTGCGTGTGTGGATGAGAAAGAAAGAAAATCCAGAGAAAATAAAATGACTTTCTCTACTAATAACATAGAAATTGGATTCATTCCACTTTAAGTCGTTGAATTTTTATACTACTGGGAGTAAATGTGGATGTTGTTTTGTGCTTATGCGTGTACATCTCTCTCTGTTGCGCTCACACACAAACTGCTTCTTTCGTATTTTCATCATGCTCGTCTAATATGTACAGAAGAAAGCGTAAAGATAATGCATCTCTATATGCATACCTATACATGCCCAATATAATTTTATACGAAAGGTACTCCGAACAACATATTACAGGCTTTCCTCCACGACGACGACAATCCAGAGCTTCCTTTCTTCTTCCAGCAACAAAGTGACTTTCCAAAAACGTGGGTACTCACTTCTTCCATCATCATCACGACGATCATGAGTTCGGCAATAAATGTGCATCTTCCTGAATGTTTGTTGTAACTACATACATACAAGACATTAAATATGAGTATATACACTGTATTCATAGATACATTACCTACCATCTAGCACCAGTTTTGTTGGCAACATTTCAAAACTAAAGTCTTCTTCACCATCTTCCTCTCTCTCTCTCTCTTGCCGAAGGTTTATCTAACGTTAAGAACAAATACATTTTTCTTGTACCTTCTTCTCCTTTCTCCCTAGCAACCCACCAGCCAACCAACATGTCTCTCTGGTTTTCATCTATATAAATACCCAGTTTTTTTGGGACCAATAGAGAGAAAAATGAGTTTCTGGATTTGCGAACGCATAGTTACTTTCCCCATACATAAGACACATTGAAAATGTTGGTGGTGCTTGTAGGCGTAATTTCCTTTACACATTTTGCTTTTGTTACTTAATACGTTATCATCACGTCTTGTATTGGTATGCTGAAAATATGCTAGATGGATGTTTATTCTTCCTCATCCAAAGGTATATTTAGCTACAAACACACACAACCATATAGACGCCATTATTGGTATTACATACACAAAAAGTCTTGAAATTTTCTTACCGTCTGCCAAAGCCTCTCTTTCTCCCTGGAATACGGATATTATCATTGGAGAAAGTAAACTGCTGCTACTTTCTCCTCAGAAAACTGGAAATTCTTAACCACAGCCAGATGCATTTTATGTTTTATTGAAGGCGTTCTAGCACTACTAGTGACACTAGTGATGATGCTTTTCTCCAGGCCTACAGGGAACCTGGTTTGGGAAACCAGAAGGAAAAAGGACACACCATACTTACTTTTCTTTAGGTACACATAAAGATCCTTCTTCTTCTTCTACTACTTGTTCAGATGATAAACAAATGTGACACTGTCGATGGTGATTGCAGGAAACTTTTTCTCTGTAACGGAATCATGACATAAAAAAGAGGGACTAGCTGTGAAAAAGGAGTGAGTTTTTGGGAGAGTACCTCTCACTTGTTTATTGTAACTGCAGCAGAAGGAGGAGTTATAGTTGGGAAAAAACAGTAATGGCTTTGGAAAGGGAGCCTAGGAGAAAAGAAGATATCCGTTTTTAAAGAACATTTTATTCTGACTGTGTGAGCGCACGAGTGTAGGGATAAGTTGAGGTATTTTGTGTACAAGCTCGTAAAATGTTATTATTTACCGTCACTTTATTTTATGTATTTTGGTCGGCTGTTGTTGTGATAGGGCTAATGCTATTGCTAGTTCATATCGTTTTGTATGGCATAGCCGACTTTTTAAAGTGGGATAGTTTTTACTGGGGAAAGAAGAAAATGGAAAGTATTGATTCGATCTGGTTAATGTTCGGCATACAGAAGATAGACATAGTTTCCCTAACTGCTAGAGAAACACAGAGATTCAGAATTCGCATTAATTTTTCTCAATGTTTAGACTTTTTCGATGTTATTAGAGTTATAATTCCAGTTTACTCATGACTACCTTGCAACTTTTCAAGTTGTCAATAAAATATTGCCAGTTTTCCCTCCGCGCTCTGACTTTGGTTGTGTAGATAACGATAGGGAACTCAATTACCAGAATTGAACACCTAATGGGGTTTTATACTGGAGAAAGTGAAATGAAAGTTGGTCCGACATAAAAAGATATTAGCATCTGGGCTGTAATTGAGAATCTGTCTTTCTCATCAGATGAAAGTTTCTAGTTGCTACTACATAAATCATTGGGTTATATACATATATGACTTCCTTAAAATCCTAGACATTCACTAGAACTAACTGGAGTGAATGATGATGAGAGTACAGCTGTTGACCTGAAAATATACATAATAATATTCTACTGTCTACATTGGGGGAAGGGGTAACGCTAGTGCAAAATTGTCTCTAAAATGGTTGAGTTGAAACAAGAGTCGGGTTTTGTTATGGGAAAATTACTACAATTCAACTGATGATTTGTCAATTTAAACGTATTCACGATATTGTTCCCATCAACAAAATTTTTTTTTTTAAACAGATTTGCAGTTATATCGTATCGTGTTGTAGATTTTAGGTTCATTCATTTCGTATCGCTGTAAATACTACGCTTATAAAAAAGCTGACAAGCTTAAATTTCAAAATAAGGTGGATCAATGAGATAAGTTTATAATGTGCCTGATAAACTTGGCACAGGATCGTGATAAACAACAAAAGTTGCGTTGAACGATTTATAAAAGTTTGCAAAAAATGTTTTACGCAAAGCATAGCAATTGTAAGCAGAGCGAGGTAACTTCTTTCAAATTTCAACAGTACAGGGCTTGTAAACTCTAAAGCCACTACAACCATTTAGACAGGCAAATCAAAATACTGTGAAACGTATATTTGCCGGAAACTCGATTCTCGGAATAGAACGCATTTCCTCTACATCGTATTTACAGAACATGTTGCTTCAGTTTCATTCTTAAGTAATCAGAGGTACAGAATCGTCTGCACTCTCCAAAGATGCATTAATATCTAAGGAATGTATATGTACATGTTGAAGTTTGGATATAACAGCAGTCTTTTAGTGGAACACAAACATGAAGCGATATAGTTTTAGGTAGTCATCGTACGAAAAGTGGGAAGCTGCCTTCATTAAAAAAGGACTTGAGTCAAATTTCGCTATTTGGTTTGTAACGAGTTTCTTAAGTGGATTATGTACACCATATAGCCATCTTGAAAATGCTGTGCGATTACTACCAAGACAGGAGCAGAATCGACATTTTCATGAAATCAGAGTAGAAGAGGAAGAGGAGGGAGGCAACCTAAAGTATTAGTGCAATCTGCCTAGAGACAAGTTACAGATTTTCCAGTATAATTTTTAATCATAATTTTCATAGGGATGCTGCTGCTTCTTGCATGCTGACTAAACTAATGAGTGGAATGTATTCGAGACAAAGTCATTTCCCCAATTTGAAAACTATTTCATATTAATCGCATACACAAGAGTTTGGAAAATTAAGTTGCCTTTCCATTGATGCAACTATAAAAGGCTGTGCACTAGGCTCTCTCTCTCTCTCTCTAGAATGATATCACCTCCCTCTGTTCTATATTTCCTTAAAGTGATTTGAAAAGAATTTGACAAACATGGTTCCCTTATAGTTAAACTATGGCAGGAATTTAGGAGAAAAACACGTTTTCAAAATTCATGCGACAAGTCAGAAAAGCCAATTGCTTTGGCTCTTATACACGTTTTCCCTCCTTCACTTTTCCAAAGGATAAAATACTGAAAGGATACAGAAGCATACCTGTCACCATGATTGGGTGACAAAGAAAATTTTCTATCTTATTCCTTCTATATTGTCACCTCATAAGAATTCACTACTATTACTTTACTTTTACTCTATATTATCTTCTTCTATAGTTATATGTACATACGTTTTTGCAACCAACTTGGAATTGGGACCAACCCACCCAGCAACACGAAAAAGGCTCTTTTTTTCTCGACCATTTTTGTTGGTACTTCTTCTACTAATAGTCGTTGACTCTTGCTTGTTTCATTCTCGTAGACTTTTATACAGCGCTCTCTCCAATCGCAGGGTATGGATTGACTCCTATTACCACATATTTTTGCCCAACTATTGCTTAAAGCTATTGATTTAAAGAATAGACAAGGAAATGCATTTTGGGACGTCGTTTCCACCACCATCACCACACACCAGTTCTAAATTCTTCTCACAGCAGAAGCAGAGCAGCAGCTTGAGAGAAACCTTCTCTCCAGCTTCCGACCGACGGCAGAATATCCTTTCCAAACATAAAGAGACTTCTCCGGGCAACTGCCTATTTATTTATCCCCACAGCACGACAAAGGGCCACGCAACTGTGTTAAAAAATACTGACAAAGAGAGTGCACACAAACTCCATGCCATATAATCTTACGTGTGTGTTTTACGTAAACTTACGTAAAAATGCCGGAATTGTACTTTTATAGTCATGAAAAAAGAGTTGGAATAAAAAGTCATACAGTTTCCTTTCTAAAATATACCTATGTTTGGGCAGGTATGCATGTATTTTAAATGCTAAACTTTTATTTGTGCTCTCAATAGGATGTGCCCAAAAGCAACAAAAAAACTATTTCTTTCATATGTGAAGAAAGTTTCCTTCCTTTTCTTCTCTCCGTGAAGTCCTGATAGTTTTCTTTGCCGATATGAGACCAAACTGTCAAGTGTCACAGAATAAATAATAAATAAAGGAAAGTAGTAGACATTTATTGCTAGTATGATCACCTTTAAAGTAAAGTAAAAGTTACAATCTATTCTTTAAAAAGTATTGACACACTCTTGGTATATTCGCTGCTATAAAAATTTCTCAATTTATTGATAAAAAGAATCCGTGTGAGAAATTATAGTTTCGGTATCATGATATTATTGACAGTAACATTTCATAAAATATTTGTTGAGATAAAAAAGCATTAAAAAGTTGGCAAAACGTTTGTCTTTGCTCAAGTTCTTTCTTCACATTGAAATGTGCATTACACAGAACGGTAATAATGATGATCTTAATGACTGGGGTAGGCACGAGAATATGATGAAGAGTTTTTGAGTGAACCTGACTACACAACATCCAACATAAAATTGTCCACGTTCACAACTACGACGACAACCAGGGAGGTAAACATTCTCGAGGGAGAAATGTACTACATAATTGGAACATAGAACATACCTTGTTGTTGCGGAAGAGACGATACATGTTGCAGAAAATGTTGAGATAATGGAAGTGGAGACATGTCTCACGTTCTTTTTCCTTTTGGTCCATTTCCACTCGCTTCGCTCCCAGAGTCCTACGTCGTCATTTTCTCTCGTTTATTTCCAAGAATGGGTCAGTCAGAATGGACATAAATATCTGGGGTAACAAATGATCTATATATACAATGGAATGTGTGTCGACGGTGTACGTGTTTGTCACTACAAAAAAAACGTATGGTGTATCCCTTTCTCCCAATGCTGCTGCTTGATGATGTGTATTCATTTTGCTTGTGTGCCACACCAACATATGTACTTATAGTAGTAGGTAAAACTTGCTATGGTACTGACGACAAAACTATTTCTTCCTCTGTTTGCTCTTCTACCTAAACCATGGCCTTTGTCCTTTGTTCTTCATTTTGTGTGTGTGCATCTCCATGTTCGTGTCACACAATAACGGTCAAATGAAATAAAAAATGAGTTCTCTTTAAAAATGAAAGTCAGTAGTTTCTTTATCCGTGACGGCTACCACTGGGTTACACAATGAACGTGGAGATGAGCAAATGAGAGCAGCTACAGTAGATTCATCATAATACGTTGTTGGTAACATGAAGCCTCCTACAAAGGGGAATATAGTGTTACGTATTCCAAAATACCTGAGACTATACCTATAGTGTAGCTTATCTTTATTTTACGAAACATTTTTTCCACATTTGCCATTTGAATTTTCCATTCGGTATAGATTTCACGTTCTACTTGTCTTTCTAAAATTTTAATTATCGTGAGCAAACCCCATGGCTGTCAAATATTTAACATAGCTAGTAACTAAATACTGGTTGGTTCAAAAATGTATGTTTTTCTGTAGAGTTGATACTTGCACACAGTTAGTTGCTCTTGACCATTCCCTTTCAATTTCACTATTTGTGCTACATATCGCATAGACATTGTGAGATGATCATAATATACGTTCGCTCATTGCCAGTGTAATGAAATCCTTTTGTGAAATCCTTCGGATACGTTATATACGTTACAAAATCATAGGTTCTTCATTTTATAGTGTGGAGGAAACAATGGAGTGGTAAAAGTCTGGAATTCCATTCAATGGACTGCATGACCCATAGAAGTCCTGGGCTGATTACATGAATATACAGCATGTGAATCTGAGGCTATTTGTAGTTTGTAACATGACGATGATGGAAAGTTTTTGGGATTGGACAACAATGGAAACGAGAGACTGGTTAGGGAAAAGAAGGAATGGAACAACTTGTCGTGATTTATTCCCCACAAAATATATCTAGATGAGTATATATGCATTTCTCATTTTGAACCGTTGTATGGTATATCCACCTACATTATTTCTTGAAAACATTCTCTTATTCCAAAATACAGACAAATTCGTTAGATTTTTGTTCTCAAGCTTTTCTATCATTTCTGGCCTTTTCCTTAGACTTTACAAACACGACTAATTCAATACACATCGTACATAAAGGCATATATACGCTTTCACATTGCTGGCCAAACTTCACAAAACGTCTCTTTCCTTATCTCTCATTTATAGTTAGTTTCTACTTTTCCTTCCTCCTTCGTTTCGCTCATTCTTGGAATGAAAAAAAGAAACGCAAACTGAAGAGAAAGTATTTTTTGACAATGGAACATGCGTATACTTCACAAACAAAGTGTTGGAGTACCGTTACAACACATTATAATAGGCATTTCATATAATATGGATATATATATAAAAGCAATAAGATTACTCATTCTCCCTAGATGTACCATCATCTCTTGTCATCATCATCATCATTGGTAACAAAACCACTTTTTTTCTCTGTACAAATACTGAAGAGAGAAGAGAGAAAGGGATGTCGAATAAACTAGTTTTCCACTGAACCAACGGAGTTTGATCATGTCGATGTTGATTGAAAAAACATTCATTTCACTGCTTTCTTTTCCTCTACTTTTCTCTCTTTTCTTTTTTTCTGTGTATCAGTTTTTTGTCGAACTTCTTCCTTGCATGCCTACTTTCATCGTTTTTCATACTACATCTATCCCCCCTTCTTTTTTATTCATAGATGTTCTATTTACTAATGCCACTATACTTCGTTCACTTGTGCTTGGATGGATGAGAATGACAATGCTTCTATGTGTTGCTGATGATGAGAATGCAAGTGACAATTCAGCAGCAGCAACATAACTTTTCAGACTTGGAGTAAGCATCATTATATGAATAGAAGCGTCGATTCCATCAAAATAAAGGGAGAAAATCATTCTCTGAAGAAACGACTTTTCTTTGAAAAAACATTTCATTACCATACATCATCATCACCATCATCCTTGTACTTTCACTGCCACAGAAAACTAGACACAAGAACGAAAGGTCACCCCTTGGCATAATGGCAGACATTCTTTGTTCGATAATGAGAATCAAGGAAAGGGCTGTTTGATGATGCTCACGAAGAAGTTGAAATTTAGGAAGCACAACATGATCAAGATACATAATTTTGTATACGAAGAGTGCGCGCAGTTTTCTGGCATGAATTTGATTGAAAAGATGCAAAAAAAGGTTTTATGCATGCTCAACTATCATTACCATTTTCTTGAGTGCATTGTTACCAGAGCTACAAATGCAGGCAAGCAAAATATTCGTACAGAATTTGCCAGAGTGTCTGTATCTACATTTAGAAATTTCAAGTAGTTGATTCAGCCCTTTTTACAAATAGGGATTTTAGACAACTGGGAACAAGAGGCTTGAGCAAGTAGATAATAATTTTGGAGAAACCGGGAAATAGATTTCACTTTAGAAATGAAACTAAAAACCACACAAACATGAAGAAAAACCATTTTACAATAATATAGGGAAAGTAAGCCGGAGATGAAGGAAAAGTAAACAAATGGGGAAGGAGTGTGTATACATTACCTGTAAATATACAAATATAAATGTTTGGATGAAAAAGGCTGGAAAGAAAACCATCTTCTTACCACACCTACATATTTCTATACTTTTCAGATTCAGATATTATACGTACGTCAGTAGCACACTCATATTTTCTCTCTCGCATACAACAACTCGCCTCACCGAAAAAGAAGAAATGTGCACGCCTTACAATTTATAACAATGTCGTCGTCATCATCAGAAACATCATCATAACTACATGTAGGTATGTATGCATTCTTCCTATAATAATATTTAAATAAGTTTTCCCATGTGTAAGGAATTTGTTTTGCTTTGCCAGAGGCTCATCCCTCATCATCAGTTCATAAAAAATCTCAACTTTACGCACACGCTAAACATTTCGTTCCATCGAATACATTTTATGAGTATTTTTTTTATCCTATCAAGATTCCTGTAACTATATGACAGGCAAAATACCCGACAGTTTTTCAATTCGTCTTTTATGCATTATTGTATATTTGTGCAAACACACAAATGGTGACATGGATTCGCAATAAATCTTCATGCTCTGTGCACTCAAGAATGTATATGTTGAATTAAATATAGATATTGTAGGCTACACGAGAGCAAAATACAAGCACTATTTCTCACGGTGAATTTATGAAGGAAGCCGATTTATGATTAATGTGTGCAATATTTCTGCCATGCCCAAAAAGAGCAGAAAAATCACAAGTATGCGACAGATGTCTGCGCTGCAAAAAATAAAATAAAATTGCAAGCATTCTGCAGAGAATGCAGGGAAACTACTGCAACGTGCTACTGCTCTGCAAAAAGGAGACTGCATGGAGGTTGGCAGTAAGTGAGGCATATTTTTTAACAGAATAATTTAACTGTAGGCGCTCTTCCTACAGAGTTTAAATCCCTCCATGTAGTCCAACTCCACAACAGAATTTGTCAGAGTGGTTGTGGTGCTAGTTCCTGAGTGAGGATCAACCAGTCAACTGTCATGTAGACATGCAAAATATCAAATGGAAGGCTGTACATTGGCCTGTTCTGTATATGTATGTGTGCCTGCTTGAATGTGAATGCATGGTGGCATCAGAAGGTTGACTAGAAAACTTGTGACCTTTTTTTCTCTGCGACTTGTACAAATGCCTGTGTGCAGGCAACATGCTTAAAATATGCGTCACCCGTGTTGTTCCTAATCGGGCATGCATATGGACGTGTAGATATCTGTAGTTTAGATACAATTGTATACATACATATCAATTTCCACTCTTGCTTTAGTGGGCTT
>JAQIXW010001322.1:0-20077 GCA_034700685.1 Willowsia buskii | reverse complement strand
AGCAATATTCAGTATATTTTCATGCGCACAAAGGTAAATTACGCAAAAGATGCGAGAGTTGACAATATTTAAGAAAGTCTCATCAACTTCCGGTTGAGTCAAATCGATGAAAAATATAGAGCGAGATAGATCTGTGTTTGAACTTCCTTTTTTCAAATGTTTGAATTCCGGATGCAGTTATGTTAAATATTAGTCAAGGGTTTTAGCATTTATTTCTACATTTTTCCAGTGATATTAAGTTACTTTTTGCACTGTTTTGTTTTCATCAATTCATCAACAAGGAAGCTTTTTCAATCGGTGGCACTACAACTCTTAGGGAATGATATCAGGCTTTGCTGGTGCAGCAGCAGCAGCAGCCGCGGCATCTGCTGTGTTACAGCAAGCAGCAGCAGCGGAGTCAACATGGGCAACTTCCTTTCACCACCACCACCATCATCATCCCCATTATCATCATCATCCCTCTCCAAGTAAGAATCCTATGTGTGCTTTCTGTAAAATAGACTTTCATTTCGTTTCGTACAATTAAGGGTCCTGCAATATTACGTTCTTCCAGTTTTCACTTTTATTTTCCCGACAAACACACAGAGCGCATATAATAATAATAAGCAATAACGCTTATAAAAATATACAAATACGCATAGGAAGTTTATCATGTAAAATACTTATATATATGCTTACTAGCTGCCTAATTTCGTACTACATAGTCAACACATACATAATATTATGATGTTATTCACACTGTTGATTTAATGTGGTTGACTTATACAATATTACAATCAGGTTATCATTTCATGCCAACCACTTCCGGAACTCCAGAGGCAGATGATTCACCACCCGCACTAGCAAGCCATTCGCAACCAATGCAAAAGCAATCGCCGCCATCACCAACTGTATTACCTCTGCCAATCATTGTTAGTGAAGCTTTTAGTAATGCAGCAACGGCTGCTGTATCAATGAAAGAATCCCAACACTTCTCATTGAATTCCTTACCCTCTGGTATCAGTGTGGATGGAGAAGATTCATTTAGAGGTGAGAGATAATTCTGCAATAAATACGATCATTTAATATCAATATGTGTGCTTTTGCTGTTCAACCAGAAAGTACATGATATTTTTTTAAACGAGAAAAGATAAAAAAAAGAGTTATAATAAGCCATACAAAAGTTTATAAACCAAAACTGCATCAAAGGAAGCATATGGGGCATTATGATACGAGCTTACTACGGGAAACGGGATAGAAAGAAAAGTAAGCAATCAACAACTCCCCTCCTCGTGTCATGCACTGAATGAGTACAGAGAAACACAAACAAGACAAGCTCTCCGATCTCTCTGATCTGGGTCCCGCTATATGACATTGACCTGACGAATTAGCATGACAAGCAGATTAAGCTGATTTTTCATTACATTAAAACACATCTTCTATGCTATACTACTACCTTGCCCACTATCACAAACAGCAAGAAAGTATTTAAAGTAAACTGCCTGCCCACCTTTGCACAAGGTTGAATGGTTTTGTCGGCAAAATACTAATTTTCTTTCTTTAGCTTTTTGTGACGTTTTTTTATTACTTTGCTTGGTTTTAGAATACTAGTGTAATGTGCTATGCTATACTGCTAAAAAGGTCGAACTTGACTTGTGTACACAAAATGCATTAACCTTTTGCAGACATGTAGATAGTTTAATATATTCTTATATTTTACGGAGAATTTATTGTATACTTGGTTTATTTTTGTAATAGTAATGTGTGGTATGCTTCTATCTGTTCTTAACAAAAAGCTTATTCCAAGAAGCTCAGGAAAGAAAAGGTAAGTTGATGCCTGTTGATATGTTCTATGTGTTTGTGCAGTTCGTCATCGTCATATTAATAAAAAGGAGCAGAACAAAGTTTTTCTTGTAAGTTACTCTTGTCATTTTTTCATGATCGGCCCATCTTGATAGACCTCATGGAGCGACTTGTAAATAGCTTTTTCCGTAATTGCCTATTTCTTTTCTCAATAATATTTTAGCGTAGGGTTGGGCTCATCCAGTGGCTGCAGTGTGTTTTTTTTGTTCCTTTGTCGAAATTTCTTTTTACTCATGATAATATATAAGATCGTCCTTGTTTTTAGCTTTATACATACTGGTTGGTCGAGCAGTAGCAGCATTTTTTGTATTTGAACTGATTTCAAAGAATATCATCCTTTTTTATCCACTTCACAATGACATATATAGCTTACGTACTAAGCTGTTTAAAACCATGCTTGAATTCGGTATACATTAGCTGTGTACTTCTTGATGCTGTTATTATTTTAATGTTCTTAGAAAGATGGATTAAAAAAAAATTATTTACTTTGACATTTTTGCTACGAAGCTAGAGCACTTCTAGAGAGATGCAAATACTGTAAACCTTCTATTGTCAACTAACTATAAGTTATCAAGGACAAATGGGGCTTTAATACTTTACGCAAGTCCAAAATAAACAATGACTTGGATTGTTTTATACCAACTTAAACTTGTTCTAGGAGTTATACTACTGACATTAATGTTTCAATGATTTTGAAACTGATTGGTTTGTAATCTCATAATCCAGTTTTCTTAAGCCTTGATTAAATTAATCGATAATCAAAAGAATGTAATAATTTCATACATTAAAGTCAGTAAATATTTAGACAGGTTTGATGTAAGTGTATGTATTAATAATATATGTGATGATCAGCTACTGGATTTTCTAGCGAATGAAAACAAATTACACCCCAATGAGTTTTGATTTTCAGCAAATAGCCAATAGCTTAAAACTCCAAACTCCCACGACTTCATTTATATGCTTATAAAAAGGGATAAGCCTGAAATAGTTTACTATTTCGTTGCAGATGTGCTTCTTCATGCTTATATAGAATATACAGATTTTATCGAATAAGTCTTCCTTTCGAAATGTATTAATAATTTTATTTAACAGAAGTGCAAAATGAGTTACGTTTTATGATCAGTCGAAGAATACAATGCACAAAGGCAAGGAGCCAGTCTATTATATTACTTTCAATGCTCATAATAATATGCTTCAGGTTTCAGATTCTTTCATAATAACAGCAGAAGGGATAATCCTTTCACGGGATAGATCGCAGATCATGTGCGGGACACACTTTGTTCACTTGCCTCTTTAGCTTCGCTTCATTTGTACAAACATGCAAATAGCTCAGGGCTTGTTTACAATTGCGCTTGTTGCCAACAAATCTTCCAGTTTAGTACATAGTGCTTTCACTCATAAACTCAGTAAAAATGATCATTCCACAACAATCCAGATATTTGGTTTAGAAGGCTTAAATATTTTCGCGATTTTGAAAAAGTCAACAAAAGGTCCAACTAATATGTTTTGTGATGGGGAGGAGTGTTGAATCAATAAAGTTTTCAATTAATCTGTAAATACTGGAGGATAGTACTACAGTTATCGCACACTGTAATACGTTTTAACTTACAAGACAAGACGTATTAAATTTACTGATTATTACACATTCCGAGAGTGTTTGTTTGAATAAAATGGAATCAACAAAGCATTATTTGTGTACTGAAAAGTATTATTTCAAAAATGAAGTAATTTCCCTTTGATATTGTAGCGAAAATAAAGCATAAACGAAAACTTTGGTTTCAGAAATCTAAGCAGGCCACTCCGAGACAAAGTCAGCTTTCACATTAAAGCTAAGTTCATGTAGCATTGTCATTACACCCTCACGTTAGTTCAGTACGTTCTCAAAGCTGCTTCTGCTTCCCAAATAAATTTGTTCCGGTCGTAGTAGGTAGATATTTCAAACCGTATTCTCATTCAATAAGTACTTGACCATCCGAACCAACAATAAATCGACATAAAGCGCATGTAGAATTCTACAAGAGCCTAGAAATAGCAACAAAAGTAATATGAAATAAATTGATCTGATAATTACGGTTCCGAATCTTATGCCAACCATATTATTCGTTCCACAGAAAGGAAAAAAGTTTGTAAATTCGTCGCACCTCGTTGAGTCTTACAGTGCAAAAGCAGCCCCTCTATATAAAAAATACGTGAAAAGGAGTACGTAGCTTGTGAAAAAGAATTCATGTTGATTGTAAGTGTAGGAAATGCTGTGAAAAAGGCATGGAACAAAGTCAGTGAATGATCGCAAGTTATACCCAATGCGTCTCCCTGTATTCTTTCTTTCCACATTTATATTTATGAAAACCGAACAAAATGAAAAGAGAAGTGGAACACATAATCAGAGATACAGAAATATAGAGAGCATCACAATGAAATGCAACGACCACACTACACAAGTGTGGTTTTTCTTGATTTATTCCCTGGATATGTGCATGAAAAATTCATTGCAACAAATTATAAGTGGAATAGTAAATAACAATAATATTTAATAGCTGAAATGATACTTCTATTCGTCTAGACTTGACGATCATGATCTCTCAATGATCGCCCGAAAACTATAGTAAGTATTAACATTATCATTTTGCTGGAGCAAATGTTTCTGCTGATATAATATATCGATATGATGAACATTTTTTAAACTCTTACAATTGCACACACACAACCCTCATGTGGCTTAATAGCTCCCTCCGATTCTAGCTGCCTCTGTCGGTTTCTGTAGAAGAAAAGTGTGAGCAGAGAAAACGAATTCGATGCACCCCTTTAGCCAACTTCCCTCTGTCAGCTTTGGCAGGAGTTGAGTGTATTGTCCAATTGGTTGAATCCTTGCCTTTTGGTTAGGTCTCTTCTTTTCAACTGCACACTTTTGTTAACATTTTCATTGACAATTGGCCATAACAAATCAGCAAGGATTCAGAACACTTGGATCTCAATTTCTGCCCACACAAAAAACTATAAAACTGTACATTCATTAAAATTTTTCTAACTTCAAGTTAACAAACGGCTCATTTTACCCCAAGACGAACATTTAAAGGATACGTAATGGTAGGAAAGGATGGAGACAGGTGACCCTAAATAAGGCTTTGACATGTCAGCATGCTACGAAAATTGCGACGCATGGATATACCTGACACAAGAATATACTTTGTCTACCTGTATGATATTCAAATATGTTTGGTATTTACGCTATATCAGCTGGATATGCTGGAGCTTATCCAAAGTATTTCACGGGACAGGCTAACATGCTATGCATATATTTTAAGCTACTTTTATTCCTAATCAATTCGCGGTACTCCTGCACTTATCATTTTATAAATTCATTTTTGCCTGCATTAAAGCACAAAGTTTATGTAATTTGCACCTTATCAATATATGACCACTTAAAACTGAGCTATACGTATCTCTCACGTATATAGTAAATTATGTAACTTGTCCCGTTGTTTCATTTCTATGCTTTATGAATTTAACTATTTCTAGTGTTTACATCCTTTATAATCATGTTTTGGAATGAGTACAGCATGCAAATGGGTAACATTTATTTTTTATTATTTTACTGTTAACAAATTCTTGGAAAAGCTCTCCAGTTAATCGTTTTCTTGATGAATGGGATTCTTCCGGTGCAGCTGAGCATTTTTGCGGGTGATTTACCGAGCCTGGTGAAACATCAAGTCCCATACGGCTCTTGCATAACAGTTTTATGAATGAATTTATCATAACATTTATTGTAGGTGTGTAGTGTATCACTCTAAACTCTGTAATCTATAAAACAAGCTCAACAATATAAGTAAGCGCACAGATCATATTGTTACTAAAAATTGTCAAGTATCATTTAATCAAAATTTCTTACGAAAACCAAGTCACTACTAATCACACTACTTAAACGCAGTACTACGAGATAATTGATCATTATTTATTGCACATAGTATGTGCAGTGCCAATGATGCATTTATTAACTGCATTCAGGAGATAAGCTTATGCAGTTAAAATACAATCATTTTAGTTATTATTCAGTGTTCTCCGAGATAGGAACAACAAAACAGAACAGAGTTAAAATATTGTACACACTGAAACGTGGAAACTACTGTATATTAAATATTCTTCTAGAGCGTATGGAAAATTGAATTTGGAAATAGTAAATGGAGAATGTGAATTTTTCATTATTGTGAAAATTTGATTTTTTGTAGCTCAAATTCATTCATCTCAGCAACAGAGCTCGCTTCACAGTCAGAATATCCACAATGCATCCAACAGTGGCGCTGGCACCAATGGTAATAACACTAGTGCTAATAATGTATGCCAAAAGCCATTGATTAAGCAGGAAATGTGTCACCCTTCCGAGATCGTGCATGGAATTTCACCTCCTGTAGCCACACGAAACCCCATGAACGAACCATTCAACAACCCAACATCTGTGGATAGTAGTCATCCCCATACCGGAAGCTTCACGTCCTCTTCTGGTAATTCCATCCCAGGCTTGTCGCCACATCACCATCAACCACACCATGTTCACCAGCAGCATCCTCCTTTACAGCATCACCAACAACACCATCATCAGCAACAGCAACAATTGCACCAACATCAAATTTCACTGCAAAATACAACCACTAGCCCGCCAACTCACAACTTTCACTCCACTTCCAATCCCTATGTTTACTACGGATCTCATCATCACCATCATCAAGCAATCGGCCCGCAGTCCACTTTAAACCCAAATGCAAGGTTTCATCCTGAATACTTAAATATCAACCATTCCCATCACCCAGGTCATGGGCATTCTCATCCGGTCACTCCACTGGACGCAATTTTCAACCAAAGTCCGACCGCTGCCGGAAATCTAAACCATTCAATTCACAGTGGAGTATACTCTTCATCATTTCAAGGGATTGAACTTCACCAGAACTCGAGTAAAAGTGGCTCTGGAACATCGAATAAAACCAGAGGATTTCTACATCAAGGCAATGGAACGACCTCCACTAGTTGTTCCGCCAAATACGTTAATAATTCTTCATCTTCCTCCAGTGGTGGGGTACTTTTGACAATCGGGGTGCAGAGCAATACTGGTGGTGTTGGAGGTATAGGGTCATCCACACAGCATAACTCTCATAGGTATGTAATCAATGTTATCAGAATTTTTTGGCGTTATATATGCCTGCAGATTCCTGCTCGTGTTTCATATGAGTTTGAAGTATTCAAAAGTTTTGAATTATTATTACACATTTTTTTATTATAGATCTTCGCCTGTCGGTGGATTTAACAATACTCAGAATAGATCACTCCTAAACATTGGAAGCTTTTATGATAAAGGACATCAAGGTTCTGGAGGAACCGTGGATATTAACACTAGTACTTCTGGAGGCAGTAAGTTTACTCTTTTTATTCTTGGTCTATCGTGTTTCTTCACTGTCTCCTTCACATATTAATAAAAATGCGGATTCACACACAACGCAGTTCAAATTCCAAAACCATCACGTTATGGCTTCTTACTCTGTATTTTGGGTTCTTTATCATTAATTATTAGGAAATGACCCATTAACATTTCAGAACATGCAACTGCATTTTCTCATCTTTTCTCTTAATCCTTTTCATTTATTTGCTTTCAAAACTCATCTTTCAGTTGATAATTGAAAAGAAATAATATTATGAGAAGTAGAAAGAATCAATTCTAGAAAATCACGATGAACAGTCACCCACGGCAAAGTGAACAGTTTTTGGGTGTCTCCACTAATTGACTCTGCTAAAGAAAGATGGAAGAATGGGTTAGACTTTTAATTTTACGGAGGGAGAATCGTTAATTGAATTGATGAAATTGATGAACTTTTCGTTGATTGAGCTGGAATCTGGTGTAAGTAAGTTATGCTTTAGATTTTAGGCAGAACAAGAAATTACTCAAACTCAAGAAAACCAACGCAAAAAAAGTAATGGATAAAACAAAACAAGCATGACAGTTCTACTCGTGGTTCAGGATCTGTCTTCAACAAGAGTAAAGTGAATGTTATGAAAGAGAGAAAAAGTTTACAGTGATGGTTCCGTAAGAGTTATGAAAATATCTTTATCATTTTCAATTTTATGATGATTCGGACTATTTGTACTTGAGATAGAAAATGGCTTCGTGAGATCAAAAACATGGATCAAATATCTCTTTTTTTATTTGAAATCATTTAGGAAAATCTGAACTAAAATTCTAAGTAAAACGCATAACAAACCAACTGACCAACATTCAGCATTAATTTACATAGAATAGACGATTGAATTCACAAATTTGAAGACATTAATTATGCAGTGATCATGCTACTCCTTTTGTTTGGGTAGAATAGAAGTAGAAAGCTCTGTGTTCCCCCCTGATCATGGTCTATAATTATAAAATTCACAACTCAAGTTGGGTATATATAAATAACAGTAAGGTCAAAAATCTCACTCCGTCCCGTTCCTCAATCATGTTTGACATATTACTCCTTTTGGTTTATAATACATACCTGATGAAAATACATACACCTACTTGTACAAGAGACAAAGCTTAATTAACCATGGGTAAATAATTAATAAGGCTTTTAACGCTCTTTTTAATGTGCATTCTCAAGGGATGGTAGAAACATCATGTTTTGATAAACCGTTATATTATGCACTACTGACTGTAGGTTGATGGAGATGAAATGAAGGCTACAAAACTTTGACTAGCCTCATTTTAGCTGCCAAAGAATGAAAAGAGAATGGTTTCTGAAGATTACGAGTCTACTGGTATTATTAGAAACTTAAATCTCATGACAATTGTGAAACAATGAAAATGATACAGCCTGGTTAAAAAACATTATGTTAGAATGTATGTATCTAATATCACATTTGTAATGCGTAAAAGTCTCATTCATGATTTAAAGTTAACATACTACTGAGTACTGACAAACTCTGAGCTTTGCTTTGGCATCTATACATTTTAAAAGATTGTTCATTCCTCAGTCCTCACTGGAGAAACGTGTATTTCATAAAAATAACTACAGATTCAGTGAAAGCTTTCTTCGCTTTCACTAGTAGATGACATTAAAGCTTCTTTTAGGATTACAAAAAGGATATGCTCATAAATGCCCCGTTTGTTATAAGAACTTGAGCATAGCTGATAAATAATGTTAGGTAACTCAAATGAAGTGAGTGGGGGAAAGCGAGAACGGTGAGTGATGTAAAAAAGAAAGAAATTTTCACAACGACAAGCACATAATGTAACGCTAGTTTTTCATAATGTAACCATCTATCTATCCATCAAGGGAGAATAAAGAGCATGAAAAGCACTGCAACAGGCTCAGCGAGAGACACCACATCACCCACATGACCACTACAGTAGAGCAGTGAAACATAAGAGTAAAGTCGTACGTTTATATGTATATCATGTGCCTGTGTAAAAACTCAAATTGTAAGAACCGTTACCCCTTTTCTTCATCTTTCATGTTCTTTGCCATCATTCTATTTGTGTGTTTTAATGCCTACCAACATCATCAGCTTAAATACACATCTTCGCATTCTTTTATTATTTCATTTCAATTTTGGGAAAGCCGTTGGGAAACTATATCAGGAGAATTAGAGGAGGGGATTTATTTCTTTAAAATTACTCATCTCATTAATTTTTTGAGTAAAAAATGTCAGCCAGAACATATCACTTGCATTGAAAACACTTCATTGTTCTTTCATCATATTTCTACATACCTACTCTCAATTTAAAATGGATGAAGAAGACAGAGCAGTTGAACTAAAACAGATTTCATCACCACAAAATTTATATTGCATGAAGCAAAAAAGCACAAGATCTTACAGTGAGCTGTGCTGTGTGATATGAATTTTTAGTCTTTATTCTCATATTATTATTGTAGTTTGTAGCGACTGCTATTCTTTTCCTTCTGGCATGCTCCTCTGTATTTTGGCATATAGTGGCAACAATTTTTTAAGTTATGAAAACATGAAAATAATTAATAAGGTAATATGCGGACGATTTTTATAGAATAAAAATTACACAACGATGTGAGCTTTACGAATAAAGTGGAGTAGTTTTTATGCCCTGGAGGCACGATGGAGAAAGTGGAAGCCTCTTAATGTCTTATGGAGACATATTTTACGAGATTTTTTTTTCAAGTAGGTTGGAACATTTAGCACTTTAACTTCTGATTTTTTACTTGTCGGATGGAAGATTAAAAAGCACACAAAATTATGTGCTGGGAATATTTCGTAATAAAGTTTTTCTATAAACGTCGTTGGTGGATGAAACACTATTTTGTCGGATGTACGATTTTTCATACAAGAGTCATTTTGTGGAGACTGAGGTAAAGCTTATTGCATCAGTGTGTAGGGGCATTGAAAGATTCCTTATTCGCTCTCCGTGCAAGCATAAGTATTTGACATTGAAAAAGTAAATCAGACTTTTTAACTTTCTGGATTAGACTCGAGCTACTTTCAAAAAAGTGTTTGTTTATAAAAATATGTTCTACATTATCAACTCTGGTGTAATAAGTAATACTTAACTTATTATCAAATAAATAGTAAGAAACGTTTAATTGTTTACAGGTACTCGATTAGCATTGTCATCTCCAACATCATCAACAAGCTCAACTGCATCGGGGGTGCATCATGGAACAAATGGGACAGTATCACACCCAAAAGCTCAATGGGGGATATCGGGAAACCCTTTGACCCCATCAGCTTCCCCACAAGATGTGAATAGTAGTGCTGCCGAAACGGTTCCGGGATCCTCCAACTCTAATGTTGCAGGGGATAATGAAAGCGCTGTTGGTCACAATACGACAGCCGATTCCAGTACTCCCCCACCTTTGTCTTCTAGTCAACATCAACTCACATTGTCGAGCTTGCATGTACGTGTTAGTCTCATTTTTCATAGTTTATTATAAATAATGAATTTGGTTGTCATTTTGGTTGACTTGCTTTTTTATAATCAGACATTGGTTAATTATTATTGACATGATGAACGAAAGCATACACGGAATACAAACTTAAAAATCTTTTGGCTCAAAAAGCTTTAGGTGATATTATTTTTTTTCCTTACTACGCGATTGTAGAATAGCAGCTCTACTACTGGAATCGTCTCCGCACCCTATCATCAACGACGCGGATCTTTGCAACTTTGGCAGTTCTTAGTAGCTTTGCTAGATGATCCAAGCAATCAGAATTGTATCTCGTGGACGGGTAGGGGTATGGAGTTTAAGCTCATTGAACCGGAGGAGGTAAGATATTTTGGTCTAAATGATATTTTATAATATATTATGATATGATTATTATTAACTACGAAAAGCAAGTATCAAGTATATGATTATGATTTACAACAGGTTGCAAGACGCTGGGGTCTCATCAAAAACAGACCAGCCATGAACTATGACAAATTGTCAAGATCTCTCCGCTATTATTACGAGAAAGGCATAATGCAGAAAGTTGCTGGAGAACGCTACGTATACAAATTTGTATGCGATCCGAATGCACTTTTTGCGCTAGCATACGGTGTGAATGCTGCATCCGCTGCATCAATCGGTAATACATTGGCCGGCTCCGCAGACCCATCTCAATCAAGCTCATCTACTGCCGTTGCCGCAATGATGACACAAATTACAGGATCTGATTGTGCGTATCAACTGGACATGGAGAGTAAAGTTTACTACAATTATGGACTTCCATATGGTGCGCATGCGGCTCAGCATCACCAACAAATTGGTCAACATTTCGGGCAACACCATCATCACCCGTATCAATCAACACAAATTCCTCCATCCTCTTCATGCGAGACATTTTATAACCAGATTACTCGAGAGTACAATACGGAGCGGAGTTGCAGCAGCAGTGCGAGCAATGCAACCCCGACCACAGAGATAATGCTCAGGTGCGACTTCCATACATGTTGAAAAAAAATATTCTCGATGAGACATTTCCGCTGGTTCAATCTGAAGTGTAGCGGAAAACGCATCTCAATGGCTTAATGAAATGGGATTCCCTTAAAATGCAACTTTGTTTTTGCTTTTGTTTCAGAGATAAGGATGATGAGAGCGATGATGACGATGATGATGGAGGCACCTCTGACCAAAGTACTGCCACAGATGATAACATGAACAGTGCTAATCGGGCAAATAAAAATAAGCTGGAACACATTGCCAATTCCACTCGTGCAAATATAAACGCGCCCAACTTGTTATCATCGTCCTCCTGTCGGTCTACAGCTTCGTGTGAAAATATTTCAGCGATTTCAAGTGGTGGCAACAGACGTCACTCATCAAACTCTTCTACTGCATCTCATGGTGCTAATGTTGGGAGAACGGGCAGTGTTACATCTCTTTTGTCCATAGATAACGTATCATGTTCTTCGAACAATAACATCAACAACAATAACATTGAAATAAATGATTTCAATCGGGCTGGAACAGAGAGGGTGGATGGAGGCAAAACTGGAGATTCCAATAATGCTGTGGAAGGTAGTAGCTCGTCACTTACTGGTGGTTCAAGTAATTTATTGAAGCATAATATCTCCAGTTCACCGTCTTCACAAGATGTTCGCTTTGGACATAATCATAACATGGACACCTCCACTTCTAGTCATTGCTCTTATTAAATGTTCTTTAGTCGTATGATAATTTGAAGTGTTGAATTAACAGTAGGACAAAATTTTGATGACGGTTCATAACACAGTATAAAGTTTACAGCATACTTAGAAATTTAGCGTGTAAATATGCAATGTAATGTAACTAATAGTACTGTACTAATTAGTAACAATAAAATATTAACTATTAATTTTTATTTTGAAGGAAGGCTGCCAAAAGGTGGTTGGTAACTCCTCGACATGCTATTTAGGTTTCCAATTATGAATATTTTAGTGTTTCAAACAAGTACATATTTCCTAGTTAATAAATTTATGATTTAGGACACAGCAAAACCTGGGGTGTAGAATTGCAGTTAAAAATCCTTTTCATGCTGTAATTTGTTATGATCTAGTCAATAAAAAATAATTATAAAAAACAAGCAAGAGTTTGGTCACAAACATGCTTTACTTGTCGTTTCATACTAATTTTATTTGTTTACAGAATACTACCATCACAGCATGGATTTAATATGAAAGGTTGGAACTCAGTCACCCAAAGGATGCTCAGTTTTTTAAAAGTTATTAAAGAAAAAAAAACGCATATTTGCGATATAAAAATGATTGCTGAAAAAGCAATCAAAAACACATTCGAAATCCTTGGTTTGGTTAGATGAACCCTTTCATTCTAAGCTGTAAATGTAAATGCTGTAGTTTGATGAATTACCGCTTACCTATGTACAAAAAGAAGCATCTTCAATTTGGCTGACTGAAACTTAACTTAATATTACATGTGATTGTTTTTGCACATGCATAACTGGATCTATAGAAGAACAGATTGCCAAAGTATTTATAGTCGTAGCATCGAAAAAATTTCAAGGTCGAACATGTCACATTGAAAATAGCATGTCATGAAATGATTGTGCAATCGCTCATCCTAGAAAGCGTGCGAGATCATACTATTAAGGAATCAAGTTTTTTCTTTGTTAAAAGTACTTTGTCGTTATTCTGCGTTGTTAGATTGAGTCTTTAAAAATGCAGCAATTGACCATAGTATGGACATCAAAACCTGTCACGTCAGTCCTGAAATAAATACAAGTATCCAAAACCTGGAAGAATGCGAAACTGTCGACACTTACTCTTTGACCACGTTATAATTCTAGTTTAAATTTTGGTGGAATCTGAATATTAATGAGAATGAAGTTACAAGTTATATAATTTGTTGACAGTGCACTTTTAATAGTCATCATCCCACTAAAAGTGCCTAGCATTAAAATACTAAAGCAAGAACAAAAACATTACCTATGTAAGAGCCGAAAGTTATGGATGAATCAATCATTGTGTCATATCTGTACCTTTAAATTCAAGGTTCTTTGTGTAGCTTCGTGGCACACACTAGTTGACTTAGCTTTGGCATTCCCTCTTCATTTTATGTATGTGCACAAAATTTAACGGTCCGATTCCATACTAGCAAAAGACTCTCAGACATGTATTTATCCTACTAATGTAACTTTACCCATCCATAATGGATATTGAGGAGTTTAGGACACAAAAAAGAGAAACCTCACCTCTCACTCAAACCTTCTACGATACCGTTTTCTTCGACGTCACCTTATTAGCTTGTGTACATGCTACTAATGAACAATGAGCAGGTAAACGGGTAAAAATGTACTTCCTTTCAAATACAATGATTAAAGATACTCATAGATTCAAACATTTTTACTATACAGTCAATCTTGACTATTTACCTACAAAATAGGCTGAAAAACAATTCACATATATTACATTAACTTGCGAGTCTCTTCTACCGTAAAGACTTATTACATAATGCATAAAAACTAGATTTTTATTGCATTGTATGGTGAATTAAATTGATGATTTTCCTTTCCCATATTATGTGAATAGATATAACGTTCACATATTACATCTTTTCCGGCTGCAGTGAGAACACATATAGTAGACACTTAAAATGAACATAGAAGCATACCAACTAGCGCAGGATCCCTTTATCTTAATCTTACTCGACAAAAATTGCAGAAGGAAAATGAGCAACGAACCATTCTTTTCGTTGAGTCTAGAGTCAAAGGAGTAACGACATATAATGAGCATGATGTGATGATGAGACGATCTGAAGGCGAACATTGTCCTGGAGCAGCAAACAAAGATGCGGATGCAACTAACGCACTGTTACACACCTGTGCACTCATATTATGTACATACATATACGATTTTGCAAGAAAATGTGCTGAGATGGTTTTGTGGCAAGTATAACGTACGTTCAGTTGCCTACCACCTAAAAGCTTCGTACATATACATACTTTTCACAGCATCATCATTGTCAATGTCAATTCACAAACGTAAACTATCATTATTGCCACATATGCATAGGTATAGCATTGTTCACATTGAAACATAACAAGCCAAATGTATAACGTACACATAGGTAAAGTCAAAGTCTGATTTATTCAAAAAATAAGCTAGCTAATTCACCAGCGCAGCAAAGAGCTTATATAGTGTGCTAATAGGTAAGTGCAAAACGAATTTGAAACTGGTACTGTGAGAACTGATCTAATGAAACATGCTAATCCGACAGTCGTTTTATGCACACTCCGTACCATCCATTCATTTTATGTGCATTTTCATACAAATAATAATAGGCATAGTATGAGCATGTACTAGATGTTGTCAGTTATTTGCCCATTATTTTCCTGTAGACATAAACTAGTATTCATGACCAGAATAAGTTGTTGATTTTTTTAGAAAAACGGTTTCCACTGCTCTGTCGTAGTTCAATGAAACAGGTGGCTAATGAAGTTTTTCTGAGTGGTCGTACGAACTCTCTACAAGGATCAGATATTGTTACATCAGTGGAGTGTAGCCTGTGCAGTGCACCGATGTGATATGTATTTTTAATTGAATTTAAGAGCTATATTAAGCAGTGTTTCCCGAAACAGTGCCATTATCAGTGCGAATAGACATATGTATTTTTACTGCTTAACACACTTTTTACACTAGATTTCAATGGTCATGGTCTTATGCCCAAAGACTCATTAGGTTACGCAAAACAGCAAAATTGATTTATCAAGTACAACACCAACACACTAAACCCTTGAAAATTTTTGATGATGGACTACCGACCGTAATGTAGGTATGTATTTCTACTTTAATTGACATGGCTCAATTATGCTATTTTCATTTCTGGCACACTTACACGTGTAAATATTTTGTGAAAGATAAGCTGCAAGCTTTCCAGCATTTTGACTAAGCTGTGCTGATTTAAGCTCATGCACAAACACCGGCAACAATTTATTAGTGTCCTAAGAACGGAACTCAGGCAATAAACAGACGTCATTTAGAGCGTCTGTGTAATTAAAGCCAAACCTAGATGCTATTGTGCAGTCAAACAGCTAGTTAATTGACTTAGGCTGTGACGACAACGACAAGTTGTAATTTACTTCTTTGGCTACAACGCGATGTCTAAAAATGTTCTAGATACATAATAATTGTAACGACAAAATTGGTTATTGTATTACTTCACTTTCTTGGAAGCTCATACTTGCAAAGTTTTTTGAATGAATAAGTCTTGTGGGCACAATGTGTCAAGTTTTTGTCTGAAAATCTATTAAGTGAAGAAAGTGAGCAATGTTAACCAGTTGGAAAGTCAAAGTAGGATATTTTTATAGGTACGTACATATAATCCAAGCTCACCTTATGTCTTACAGCTTCATTCAGCGCACGCTCGCTCAAATGAAATAAGAAAGGATGCATGTATCACACATGCATACGTTTTGATTTGTGCATAAATGTTGACACAAATGTCACTTTCGCATCCTGCGATGTTGCAAAAGTTTAGTATACAAATATTCGGTTCAATTGGTTCATAAATCGCCATTGTTTAAAATAATGAATTTTCAAGTTTTTTAAAAAGTTGATCAGTACCTCATCTATCAGCAACACATGAAACAAAATTTACCACACATAAATGTACCAATAGTTTTGGTTGTATTTTTATAAATCTCAAGTTGTCAGGCTCGACCCTGCTTTTACAGTGTACACATAGGTATTTGAAAATTTTGAATGGATTCGTTACAAACACAAATGAAATCTTTGCCTCATTTTTAAATTTTGCATACCATGACTTATGTCTTCATTGTACAACATGTATGATATGTTTATTCTGTAAAATTAGAAGTACATTTTGACAACAGGAGCGGCGTCTGCATAAAAATGCTAGGTAATACCACGAGTCTGCTTTGTTTTCTGTAAACTAACTTTAGTTTACAACAAACACATTTTCTATTTATGACTATTACAAAAAGAAAAAAAACTTTGAACCCCTCACATACATATATTGGAATAAATGCATCATTTGTCTGATTTTTATGGGTGTTGGTACGATCTTCTCAACTCAAATATTTCTACAAGCCAGGTGCTGAGTTGATCGCCTTTGTACGCCATGTTGATTTATGAAATTGAGTTGGCAGTTTTCAGGCATTAATTCTACTGAGTGAATTAGTTGAAAGCTACTAACTGTACTATGTCAGGTTGCGATTCATGGCAGCATTTAGTCTAGAAGTTTATTTGTACGCAGTCAGTATATTGTCTTTTACATTCGTTTCAGAGACATCAGTATATGATATTATATGAAAACCTCCAGCATGCTTAATGGTTTAATGAGGTTATATATAAGTTGTGATGGTGGATTGAATCTTTAATATCATAACAGCTACTTCAATAAATTTAGTTTGCATTTTACGTGTAACTAATTCATACTCCAGTCATGCCAAAGAACCAAACTTTTTTGAACTGCAATATTGAAATGTTGACCGAATTTTGCTTGAAGCTTATGGAATCTACCAATACCTCAGTCTCACATAATCCATTTTCTCAGTTTCCTGTGTGTATGATGTTGATGATGACAATCCGCTTTCCAGCTTGCTAATGATAATTAAATGAAAATTAACTTCAACTCTTACCATTATTAGTTTAGCCTTTCCTTTCGTTACTGAAACCCATTGTCACAGGAGGGAAGTGGACAATTTGGTGGATTGTGAAACAAGTACTTTATTTGTTGTGATGTACATTATTATCAGTGATTGTCCAAAATAAAGTTATGTAACTTGTGAAAAATGCTTAGTGTAAATACTTCAGCATCATGGCACAGGATACCAAGGACATGATATTTAGGATTGCTCTTGGAACACTTGCCAGAATTGACAGTAAAATTACAGTGACATTGTGCTTGTGAATGATCATGAACAGTATGAAATATTATTAGAAAACATGGGTTTTGCATTTATAGTCATGGCCAAAAATATAGGGCATTGTCAAATTTGAGTCTAACATTTTTGATTTTACTAGTGGCTGAAATATTCGGAATCATCCTAGGGTTAACAAGCCACCGGATTTAATTCTGCCCACAGTTAATTTAAATGTATATGTTTGTGCTCTAGTTATTCCAAGTCCTAAAGTTACAAGCTGCTAAAAACGATGGACGAGGAAAAAGTAACGCCACCTCCCCGACTTTACCCTTCACTTTCTCAACCAGATAATACGAATACCAACAATGATCTCATGAAATCCGAAAACTATCCTTCATCTTTGGGTGATTACATTATGATTTATTTTAACATGATGATAAAGTAATGGTTTTGTTTTGAGTGTTACATTTTCAATATGTTTTTATAATATTATACGAGCAGTTACCCAAGGTGGTCCCAGTCCCGTAGAAGAGAAAAAGGACTACAAGTACTTTTGGAAGAGAGTTCTTAAAGATTTAACGAATAAAAACTTGATTCCAGTCAAAATATTATTTTTCTTTAAATATGCAAGTAAGAAAAGTATTTTGACTTATCATGTCAAATTATGGCAATAAGAAACGATTGAAATAACTAAGTAAAAATTGCTATTTTTGTCTCCCTTTTGACAGCCCTCTTTGTATTATATCCATTCCTCACACTTCACATGGACTCTCTGGGTCTTGATGAATGGGAAATTGGTGTGAATCAGGCATGTGTGCCAATTGTGGCCATATTAGGGCCTCCAATATCTGGTGTGATTGCTGATAAAATTGGGAACTTCAAGGTATTAGTTTTGTATGAGCGATGTGCCTTCTTGATCACGATGTGATGTCTTATGTAATGCTACAACTTTTTTTCAAATTTTGTTCTAGGTTGTGCTTGCTCTAATTACATTAGTGAATGCAGCAGTAGCACTGCTTCTATTGTTTGTTCCTGTAGCAAGAGAGACTGTTATGCTTCCTCAGTACTCTACATTTGAAATTTCATGCGACACATCAACTCAGCATTTTATTCTCAACTCCATCGATCCTTACATTTGTAAAATTAACTCTACTGAATGGACAAGTCTTCCAAAAAACAACATAATTCATTGTGGTCAGCTTTGCAAGAGGCAAGTAGTGGAGATAACGAGTAATTCCACTATCATGAGCCCAAGAAATGATGCAGAGATTTTTCCAGCCTTTCCCTTAAATTCAAACACCAACATTTCTGTCTTCTTGAAAAATCAATCATACTCTTTTACTACCGGATTTGGAACGCGTCCTCAGTTTTCATGTGTGACGGAGAATGGAGGGATTTCGGAGCAATGCAAACTTACTTATAGTTATGACGTTGATACATTAACGAATGATGGGAACAAAGAAGTAGTGGGGCAGCAATATACAAATATTAGTTTTTCAAAATTACTACTAATGAGGTCCAGAGAGCAAACCCAATCTCTAAACAAAACATTCAGATTGTTGAATCCTCAGTTTAGTGTTGCTGGGCCCATCATCTTTGATACTGATTTACATGACAATCCTACATGCGTTCAGCCTTCAGAAAAACCAGTGACTGACGACGACAGTTGTGAAACCAAATGCTATCTTCAGATGCAGCGTAAAATCATTTGTGGTAATGACAATGAACGAAAGGTAAAATTTCAAGTCTACCTATAAATACATATGAATAATCAATGTCTTTTCCAACGTTTCTACGAACTGATACTAATTACATTAGAACTAGACTGTAAATGAACTTTGATTTAATAGGTGTACAATGTGGGGCTTACTTTTGGAATTTACACCTTATTCAGATTGCTTTTGGGTTTTGCAAGCGCAACCAGTTTTATCATGTTTGAGGGAGCTGTATTGGCTATTCTTAAGGTGAGTCCATTTAAAAACACGATGATTAAATTATGAGTACTGAGTAAGCAAATGTATGCACATAATAATATGCCATTCATAAATAAATATAAACTGAGCACCTATACCTATGCACTATCATTGCTTAATTCCAACACGATATCATTACTATTACCTTCATTATTCCACCTTTGACCTTGTATAGCGTTATGAATCGTTATTCCATAGCCCGGGTTCCAGTAACCGACCTTGCCAAAAAGGAGATGAGCAAAGTAGCTAATTAAAGTTTCATTGTTTTTACAGAGATTTGGAGGAGATTATGGCTTGCAACGAGTGAGCGCCACATTTGCAGCTATTGTGGCTGCGCCAATTTCCGGGATGCTCTTGCAAAACTATAGTTTTAAGCCTGTATTCTTTTTGTATGCAACATTGCAAGCATTTTCGGCTGTTTTGACTCTGAAAATAGACTTGACTTTTAAAAAACCAGCAGACAATGTATTGCG